>LLKJ01000714.1:0-10538 GCA_002242865.1 Clarireedia sp. CPB17
GGTTGGTGGAGAAGGCGTTGGAGGGGTAGGATGGGGGGTAGCGTGGGACGGGGAGGTGTAAGATTTGGGGTTTGGCGGATTGTATTATAGGATATACCGGGTGGGACGGATGGGTGATGGAGGGTATGTAAACATGGAAGATGACAGGTACGGCAAAATGTATGGATATGGCTAGATGGCCTAGGGGGCATCCGGTCAAAAGTACGACGATGTGTTGAAATGATGTTAATAATTCAGGCTACAAGGAATCAAAATAGAATGACCATAAAGCTCAGTGGTAGAATGAACGAAGTAGAAATTTAACCTAAAGTTGATACCGTCCCTCTACGCAATTTCTCCGCCCATGTCTAAAGATGAATTTGTTTTCCCTCGCACGAACTCCTCCTTATCCGCAAAATTGTTTGTCTAAGTCTACCATCCACCAGTATTCACCTCATCCAAATCTGGTTTCTTTCCAGCCTTCCCTCGAACATCCTGCATTTCCCATTCGCGCTGGATCTCCGTGCTTCTTCTCTTGATAGTATTGACATGAACCGTTTTCCTCTCCTTGATCCCATTAGGCGCGTCGATAGTGGCGTGACTTCCGTGATTTATTATAGTTACAGTGTGTGCACCTGCGCCCGTGAACCTTTCCAAAATGCGCGATACCGTGGACATTTTATGCTCCTCGTGATGGCGCGGGTGTCCGTCTTCTGGACTTGATTCGGACTCGCTGAAGCCTGTGATTCTCCAGTGGCGTAATAGAGGTCGTAAGGTTGCCATGCAGCTAGCTACGATTCCGAGGCCGGCCTCGGCTACAGACCAAATTAATGTGGGAGAGATAGAGTCTGTTATGATGAGGGTTAGTTCTGAAATAGCGAGTAGATTATAGAAAACTTACAAAGTGGATCTCCATAATCCAGATCTATCGCGTATACCCCTATGCGTACACAGGAGGCGACACCTGCACTAATATGAAGTCAGTCTTCATAGTAGCTTTGAATGCCGTTACACTTCTTACATTAATCCCAGTCCTAGGACCGTAACTACGAACGCCTTCTTCTTGAAGTGCATTTGCATGTTCCAAACCAGAAAGACGGGAATAACAACATGCAATGCATATAGCGCAATCGAGAATCCAGCCCAAGCGTACCCCAAAGCATCGGCTGAATCATAATTGCAGTGTCCATCAACGTCAGCGTCGGCTTGCGTCCATGCGTACTCGATGGGGCGACAATTGAAGACCATATAAAAGCTTGAGATTAAGCAGAGGATAATGTTCACGGCCATCGCTCCCCAAAGGACATGTTCGTATGGACTTCCCAATGTTAGACGAAGAAGACATGTGGTCATGGATGCTTTAATGACAGTAACGACGTTTAGGTAGAAGAGAATGGTGAGCCAGATGTACTGTTGGATGTCAATAATGCCCTTCAAGGCGACAAACACATGCAGATTTACCTTTGAGCTTTCCACAACATCGACTACTTCCAGATTGTCTTCGTGCTGACCAATGCCATGCCGAACGCCGATGAAAAGGAACGAAGACATTATGACATAGAGAACCTGGGGTTTGAATTAGAGCAAGACTAGGTGGGCAAACATCATCAAAACATTACCAGGGCTGCCAGTACGAGAATATCATCATTGCCGATGAGGTTTTCAGCAATTATTCGCGTGTAGAATCGTAGCGCAACAGCGGTAACCCCGAGGATCAGGAATAAGATGGTCACCACGAGAATGGACGAGACATATGATTCCATGCTCACTTGCGAAGAAGCTGACTATTCTTTGATTGTTGATGCTCACTTGTGAGAGCGTGATTTGGTAGTTGAATCTTGCGGTTGAGTTTTTAGGTATAGCGAAGAGTGTAGGGTATGCATCGTGACAGAAGAGAGTATTAGAAGGTATCCATCGAGCAGATGCTTGCGAGAATTTGAAGTCGAATAAAAATGATATTCGAGAAGAAGCAATCCGACGCTCGAGACAAGCAGACAAGCAGGCAGGCAGGGTGGAAAAGCCGAAGCGTTGCAGGCAGAGAAAGTAGGAGCGACTTGATACTGTCGCCGACACACCTCGGCCTAGTATGGAAAGTACTATCAACGAGAAGCTCGCAGCCAAAGTATTCTTCGATCTCGAATGGAATTTTAGGTATATTGAAGTAGAAGGCTTTTGTTGTCACTTTCGCAAAAAGATTTGGAGTTCGCAGACACCCACAATGTCCTGGCAGGTACTTCTGAAAAGAGCAGGACGGCATCCAGAGGTGCTTATGACAAGGACACTGCCCATACATAAATCCCAATACACACTTGTGAGCCCTGAGCCTTGACAAGCCAGGACTTGGCAAACCAGCAGGCTCTCATGGAGAGTCGCAGCAGCATGACGATCAGCAAGTGCCGATCGTCGGCTATATCCTGTCAATGTAGTCCTTTGGGTGCAGTCACAAAGCTTCTGGGAAGAGAAAGGCATATCAAAATCCCGTACATTACCGGTATTGCAACTCTGATGAATCGTAGGCGCCCGTTTCGGGTGGTCGCCGTTTCCATCGTTCACACGTGCACGCGTACGGCATTGCATGTAGGCTTTCACAGTGCTTAAAATAATTATCCCGCTGTTCCCTTCCTTGACCTTGGGCATTGGAAGCCACACGGTAGAAACATAGCCTTGGAGGATGTTTGGAGGATTTGTACTTTATTCCTTGAGAAAGGTTTGTCCTTACTCCTGGTTATTCGCGCAAGGATCGTGACGACGACAAACACTGAAATCCAGCCTTCTGTTGCCCGAGGGACTGAGCCTGGATTGTAATGGACGCTCCGTACTCTGTACGGGACTCCGCTTCCTGACACAAGAATGTGTGAGTCGCGGGCCGAATATCTAAGCCCGAAAAGCCCGCATTACGGCTTCCTGCAGTCGTGACCCAGTACCACACAGATTCAAGCACGATGTATTCAATGATTGTGGGTGCTTGATGTATAGGAAGATGGCCGCTTCTTATCGACTGACTGAGGTGATGAGACTTTTCTGGAAACCGTGTGTTACTGCATTAGGCTGTCCCCACCATACCCCGCAAAGGCTAGTGCGTGATTGATCAGAAAGGGTAAGTTAATGGAACCGTAATTGGAACCCCAAATTAGCAATTCCTCAGCGCTCTAAAAGCCTTTTTTAGATCCCGTTGCTGGAAAGGGGCACTCCAGGATCCGTCCCCAGCTCGGGCGGTGAAAGTTAAAAGGCGCTGAAATCATGCGATATTCTCGTCAGGACGTGTCAGAACGGAGGAAAAGCATACGATGATTGAAATGAACAAGCACAGATAGACGAGAGCTTTGGAAGGAGAAGGATATATAGAGCCAGGCCCATCCCACTTGGTTGGAATGCTTGATTTCCTTCCAACGTTTTTCTAGCCCCAAAGGTATCTTGTCTGCTTTTTGTTGCTTTATCCGCGTCCTGCAGCTCTTGCATCCAGGGGATGTCTGCGCGTCAACAGCCACTTGTACTCGCACCTACACTCACAGACCTATGACAGGCCAGCAGGCGGGGCAGGCAAAGGCCCGTCATGATCTAGCCTTTGACTCAGCTCGATTCCAGCTGTTCTAGGGTCGCAGACACCCAATGGAGGGATGATGGGATAGCGGCGGGAACGGGAACCCCCAAAATGAAAAGAAGGGATGTTTTTCCCTTGTGCGACGAGACAGCGCTGCAGCGATGCAGCGATGCATGAGAGAACAGATCGACAAACCAAAAGCGGCCCAGGCGAATGCCCACTCCACGCATGCAACAGCATGTTGACTTCTGATTTGCACGGGGTTTGCTTGCGTGCCCACTATGCGGGGGCCTTACTTTGATAGGCTACATACTTGTACAGTCAGTGCTGACACCGTCGTGGGCTCTTCGTACTTGTCGCTCTTCATTCCCCGTTTCTCCGACAGTCCAGGCAGAGAAAGCGTTGTGTGATTCGATGAACACCGATTCCCTTGTCTTGGAAACTTGGACCGAATTTGAGCCTGTCTACGCAGTAGGGGTCCCGGCCCCGGCTGTACACAGTACGAAGTACAGCGTAACATCCGTACCTTTGGTCCACTTTCCCACTTTGCGTGCCGCTCAAACGGACCATGCCTGCCGCGGATATGCATAGTTTTACATTCATCATCGAAGATTGCGATATAGCTAGAAGCGGGGACGGACCGGGCAAGACACTCCACGCGACATCATTGCTGTCTTTGTCTTCTTCCCTTTCTTCATTTCTTCCATGCTGGTCTACAGTCAGTCTACAGTCTACAGTCTACAGTCTACAGTCGGTCTCCCTACCTCGCTACGTGCCCTCCCCTTCCCTTCCTTACTTACCAGCTCGCACTCGCTCACGGCATTGAACGAAAAAACAAACCGCACAAGGTGCGCGCTCGCCTTTGCAAATATTCTTAATACAGAATCCATCGACATCACCGATACACCATCGATCGGCGCTCCCATTGGTCCCAGACATCCATTTCGTTCGCCAATTCGAGTCCTGCCATTCGTGCGGTTCACGTTCCGAGGATAAAGAACCCACTTTATTTCTTTTTTTGTGCATACGGCCGGGAACCAAGGAGAGCTGGGAAGCTCGGAACTTCGACTGGGTTCAGGTTTCGCTTGGGGGGGCATTACCTCAGCTCTTTTTCTCCAATATTGCCGTCCATAACCCAACCCCATGGATCATGACAACAATCGACCGTCCACACAAAGGGAAAAAATATCTTCGTACTATTGATTGATAGATGCTGGAGGCTTAGTTCACGTCAACCACCAACTACTAGCATCCCATTTCCGAGATAGTCACTCTGCAATCATCCTCTCCTTCGCCCGTTTGTCGATTAATTCAACCCGTCGGCTGGCCCCCCAGGTACTTACTCTTGCTGCTATATACATACAGACATACATACATACACACAACATGCTGGGGTTTCGGCATTGACATTCTTTACCCTCGCGCTCAAGCTTCCCACCACACATACTCGGTGCGCATACCTGTATACGATTTGGCCTTGCGATTACCATGATCGCGAACCTTCTCCCCAACATTTAAGTCTCGCACCTCCCTACTACCATACCCATACACAGGCTCTGGGAAATTGCCGTTCGTTGGTGGAATCGCTTCCCGATCAGCATCAATTCATCAGCTCGGCGCATGTATACAATCGTTCGTCAACCCTACCCGACCTTCTTGCGCATAAGATATTCTTGTTGCATTGTCTCTGGCTAGCAACTATCAAGACGAAGGAAACATCAAGAACCGTCCCGCCGCTATGATTTGGTACCTCCTCTATCCGTTTAGAGGGTATGTAGCCCATACAGGATCCCGAGTCCTGATAGCGTCAAGTCAATATCACTAATTCTAATCATCAGAACGACCGAACCTCCAGACCTCGATCCCAAGCACCCAATTCGAGACAAGTTTACACGATGTGGTTATAATGCAGCAAAGCACTCGATTGCTGCCATCACCATTTCCACCGTCATCGCAACCCTTCTCATCTACCCTTTCCCTTTCCTCTTTACAACTGGCTTCACGAACGGCGCATCGAACCTTCCCCATCATGTATGGACATCTGCGCAACCTCTCAATGAACTGGACAACACACAAATGCCCGACGTGGTTATGCGATCAATATGGGTGCATGGTACGTCAATGGAATTGGAATGGGTAGAGATTGAAGTGCTAAAATGGGGATAGGCAGTTACATGAAAGCTCTTGAACCGCATGTCCTTCAAGCTGCATTGGAGATTCAAGATAAAATTCTTGGGCCAACTATGGACTTCAACCCTCGTAGAGTGTCGAACCAGGTTCGGGTGCAGATGGGCAACCCTGAGATTAGCATGTCGGTAGACTTGCGGGACAGCTTTCACGCTGCCAATGGTTTGACGAACTCGTCATGGTTCTTTCATTCACCATTGCAGTACTGGTCATGTTCAAAGGAGGCTGTAGCTGCGGATAATGATATCATCAACACAGTCAATACCAACTTTCATCGGTCGACATCTGTCAATGTGACCCTGAGACATTCCACCGTCTTCAGTGGTAAGCGGTTCGAAGATCACCGCCTTGTGGCTGCAGACGCATTGGTCATAACCTTATTGCATATGCGTGATTCGCCTGTCGGAAAGGTCTGGGAAGAGAGAGCTGCTGAACTTGCAGCGATAGGTTCTGATGATTGGCGCGTCATTCCTTCCAATGGACGGTCCTCAAGAAGCACTCCCTATGAGTTTCGTTTTCAACCCACTTCAACCTGGGAATATATGGTCCTCGTCACCGCGTATACTGCCGGAGCCTGGTGGTTTACAGCAACGCTGTGGGGTCTGAGAGCTCTCAAATCACGACTTGGGCTACTTATAGCTGCGACGACCCAATTGGCGTTCATATTCACGTCAACCTTCACTATCTGCGCTATATTTAAGATCGACTTATCAATGATACCCCGAGAATACTATCCTTTGATTGTGGTATTTTGTGGCACAGAAAACATGTTGCAGCTCGTCAGAGCTGTCATTGTTACCCCTTCCTCTCATCATCCTACTCTCAGACTGGCGGAAGCTTTGGGAGTGAAGGGCCATATCCTCTTGACCAACACTGGCCAAAGACTTGGATTCTTATGGCTTATCTCCAAAGCTGGCGGAGAAGCAACTGTCACTTTCTGTATATTTGCAGTCCTGGCGTTATTTTTTGACTTTTTCTACCTGCTGACATTTTTTGCACCTATATTGAGCATTGATGTACGCCCACCACAGCTCAACGACACTCTAGCAGCCTCTCGAGAAAGGCGCTACTCATCTCCCGAAAGAGCCCGTTCAAATCCTTGGATCCATTTTATTTTTCATGGTGGAAATATGCCTTCTACACGAGTTGTTGGTACAGTTGTTGTCTTCGTTGCCGTACTTGGTTGTCAGTGGCACTTTGAGGGCATCTTCGAGGGTGGCTTACAGGGCAGTCGGTATTTGTTGGGATCGAATAATCCAACTTCCGCATCTGTCCTTGAAGTTGACATACATCAGGCTAGGACCCCGACAGCATGGCTTCGTCTACAGGATCATGAAACAGTGCACGAAGTTATGGGTAT
Organism: Clarireedia sp. CPB17; assembly: GCA_002242865.1. Taxonomy (NCBI): domain Eukaryota; kingdom Fungi; phylum Ascomycota; class Leotiomycetes; order Helotiales; family Rutstroemiaceae; genus Clarireedia; species Clarireedia sp. CPB17. Next base: position 7,068 of record LLKJ01000714.1, read on the forward strand.
CGTTAAGCCAAAGTCACATAGCTTCATTGCCCAGGTATACGACCCCTTGATTTTTGTCACGAACGGCTCCGATCGCACACCCAATCGCCTCGGAGTCAGAATGTTTCTTCCAGCATTCTATGACTTTATCGAAGATCACACTTTACATTCTGTTATTTTTGTGATTCTCATTGGAAGTCTGGTAAATCTGTTTATAAAATATCTTCTTTCCGACGAGCCATCTGATGATGAAAACCACGAAGGTCATGGCGATGAGCCCCTGTTATCTGTCAAGACTTTCGGACCTGGCCATGCCCTGGATATTGTTTTGATGACAGCATCCCGCGATGGTATCATTGTATCAGTTGGGTTGGATCGATGGATTCGTGTCTGGGACGCGCAACACTCCGGCCGAAGCTATATCATTGAAGATCCCGGATCTGACATAGATCCCTTTCCGGTCTTATCGATGGCAATTGATAGTGACTCGAATTGGCTAGCAATATTATCAAAGAGTGCTGTTTCTCTTTGGAACCTCCCGGAAAGAAGATGGGGTCCAGTAATGGCTGTGGATTTAAAAGGTCGCCCTCCTGTTGCATTTTTCTTCGGTAATGATCAAACAGAGCTTATCGACCCGGTCATAATTGTGCGACAAAGCGGCCTCATGACAGAACTTCACATGGAAGACAATATCGCCAAAGACCTTCAGATCTGTCGCAGTCCATTAGTTTGTGTCGAACCACATCTCGAGAAAGTCATCACGAATGGTGTTATTCCACCTCCAAAGATCATCACTGCATCGAAGCGCGGCTGTGTACATGTTGCAGTACAACAAGAGAATGGTTGGATTTCAAACGACCTACGATTTCCCTGGGTCTCAGACGACAAAGACGTAATTTCGGTTCTACCTTTACCTGCGCTGTCTTCCTTTCTCGCGGTACGAAATCACAGTGTAGACCTAGTTGATGTTTTCACGCATAATGTTACTCACTCTTTTGTAACCGAACATATCAAGGCAGGTACATTACAATGCTTCCATTCGACAAGACGCAGACCTCAATGTGGCTCAGTTGGGCTAGGCTATTTTGCGCTTGTATACACTTGCGCCGAAACTAGTGACCTCGTCATGCAGTCTTACTTGCCAGATCGAGATGGTGACACGATATGCTTCCGCGATCCGAATACACCAGGCTCTAAAACCTGTTGTCTATGGCGCGAGACGGTCGAACGGAAGTATCGCATTACCGATCCTGGGGATTGGCAAGTGGTGCAATCAGGGTACGTCGTAGGCGTACGGAAAAAGGTGGACAAAGGCAAACATGGAATGGGTAGTCAACCGCTCTCTTCTCTCGGAGGGAACGGACTACGACGGCGTGGTGGTAGCGATCGCCGACTGGGAACTAGTCCATCTGTCAAAAAAGATGGTTGGGAAGTGTGGAGTCTAGGAGGCAGAGGTGATGAGTGTTCAGTACCATTAAGCTCTGAGTATGACCAGTTACTGCTTGTTGGCAAACTTGGGCCTGTCATCAGAGTGGGCATGAACAGCGTTGTAGTAGCCATAGGCAATGTTGTCAAGCTCATCACCGTCGGCCACGAACGCTACGATCGTCCTGATAATGAGACGGATGAGGCCTTTGTGGGTATGGCGCCTGCTGCGACTAGGAGGAAGAAACCGGTTCTCACGCGCAAGAGGACGAACTAATTGTCATATCTCTGCATATTTTACGCTATATCATTTTTGTTTATCCGCAATCTGGCTTTTGGGGGACGGATGATACCCTTGAAACGGACACATGGCGTTTTGCAACAAGGAAGGATGCAAATTTTTGGTTTACTACAATGGCGTTGTCGGACGGTTCTTGTGCTTTCGCATTTGTTTTTGGATATTTAACATGTTATGAGGCGTGGTGGTCCCTTTTCTGGCGGTGCTAGCGCAATTACACCAAAAACTTCATGGATAGATGGAATATTGGCGTGCTGTGTCGTTGGCCATGGGCTATTGCGATCATCATTGTTATCAAACGTATTAAGTTTCCAAGTCACTGTCCAAGGGTTGGACTGAACTGAGGAATGAATGAAGATGGATCAAGAATTGGCTACATTAGTTAGCCAGGTGGCTGGTTTTACAGTCAATAGAAATACTATATGTATTTATATATAAACTTACGTCTAACTGCCGGGAATGCTACGATCCAACGGATGAAATTAAATGGACTGTTCTGCGACTTGACTCGACATTGTAGAGATAGCAATACTTCTTTAATACCATCTCAGCTTAATTTAAAGACCAGCGGGTTCCTTAAATTCACCAGAATATACGGAAGTGATATCTTGAGAAACCATTTCCACCTGTCCAAACCTTTTAGCCCCCAAACATTTTCTTATCGCGTTTTCGGCTATCGCGTCCAGCGCGTTTTGATCAACAACATATCATCTGCCTCAATTCATACCTTATTGACAGCATGGCTTCAGCAATTAGCTACTGGACCATCGCAGCACTTGTGGTAGGCTTTGCTGTATTGTTACCTTTCATCATGGGATTCTTCGGAGGGAACAAGTTCGAGGTTAAAGGAAAGGTATGTTGATTGTGCATTGGCTGATCACAAATGCTGAGAACTGACGATAATTCGTGACAGACAATCCTACTGACAGGAGCGTCGGAGGGCATGGGAAAAAGTGTTGCTATACAGCTTGCGCAGAAGGGGGCCAATCTGATGATTGTCTCAAGAAGTGTAGAGAAATTGGAGGCGGCGCTACTGGAAATAAAGGTTTGTCCCCGTTTGTCCAAACTCCCAACTATCGCTCATAATCTCTAGGCCGCAGCTTCCTCTCCTTCCCAACGCTTCCACTACATGTCCGCCGACGTCACCCGCGCTGACGAATCCGCCCGCATCCTTGCAGAAACCACCTCCATCTATGGTTCCCTCCCCGACATCGTCTGGTGCATCGCCGGCTCCTCGCACCCCGCCCTCTTCCTCGACACGCCCATCTCCACCATGCGTTCGCAGATGGACATGAACTACTGGAGCTGCGTCGACATGGCCCACACCATCCTCGGGCGCTGGCTCTCTCCCGAAAGCCCAGCCCCCACACCAGCAGACCGACATCTCATCTTCACCAGCAGCGTGCTCGCCTTCTACTCCACCACCGGCTACTCGCCCTACTCGCCCGCCAAAGCCGCGCTCAAATCCCTCGCCGATACCCTCGACCAGGAACTCCTGCTGTATCCGCACCCGCCGAAAATCCACGTCGTCTTCCCGGCTACGATTACGAGCCCCGGGCTGGAGAGGGAAAATCGCACGAAGCCCGCCGTGACGCTGCTGCTCGAGGAGGCGGATCCCGTGCAGAGCCCGGATCAGGTGGCGAAGGCGGCGATTGCGGGGTTGGAGAGGGGCGAGTTTTTGATCACGACGGGGCTGTTGGGGACTGCGATGAGGGCGTGTGCGTGGGGTGGGAGTAGGAGGAATGTGGGGTTGAAGGATTGGGTGGTGG
>LLKJ01000715.1:0-21089 GCA_002242865.1 Clarireedia sp. CPB17
GAGGAGGAGGGAGAGGGAGAGGAGGAGGTTGGCGCCGAGTGATATTGTGTTGCCTTATTTTGCGGATGTGAAGAAGGATGTGGATGGGGAGGAGGAGGAGGAGGTGCGGGAGGGAAAGAAGGGCTTGAAGTGGAGTGCGGAATGGTTTTACTATGGGGTGGTGAGGGTGGCTGATGGGGTGGAGAAAGTGCTGGAGTGTGCGGCGATGCCGGATGTGGGGATGTGGGTTGGGGATAAGGAGAGGGAGACCCATGGAGTGGAGGCGGAGAAGGAGAAAACTGATGAAGAGGATTGGAAAATCGATTTGTAGATCAAGTCGGCTCTTTTATTGTATATTTTTTGCGGGAAAAGCGAGGGCGTATATGCATTGTACATTTACAGCATGGTTTGATTTGGATGTATATGAATAAGATAGGAGTAAAAGTAAATGAAGAATATTGATGGTATGGCCATAAAATACAATCTTTTGAAACAACTTTTCCTCAAGACAATACTCAACTGTTCCGGTCTCCACTATCCGCAGCATCCTGCAAAGCCTATCAGCATCCCGCAGAGGCAACACTCAACTCTTGAATCCTCCTCTCCAACTCCGGGACTGCTCTCAAGTACCCCTCCAATTCCTCCCTCTCATCTTCCAACTTCAATCTCGTCTCCGCATCCAACTTAGTAAAGATATACTTCCCCTGTCCATCAAATTGCAATATCCGACTATGATATTTCCACAAGCTCCTCCTATGACTAACCGTCATGAGGGTGATCCCCAAACTCTTCGCATGCTCGTACATGACTTTTTCCATCTCCAATGTAACACTGCTCGTACATTCATCAAGAATAGCATATTTGGGACGATTGTAAAAGAGACGAGCCATAGCGACACGTTGCTGCAGACCACCTGATAGCACATCTCTCCATTCCGCTTCGGCATCCCAGCCATTAGGGAAGGAGGTCACGAGATGGTCCAGGTCAAGGATTTTAAGGATGGAGAGAAGATCGGCGTCGGTGATTCCTTTGCTGCGCATGGTACGGAGAGAGTCGGGGTAGATGATTTGTTGACGAAGAGAACCGGCGGAAAGATAGGGTCTTTGTGGAACGTAAAATACTTGAGTAAGTGAGGGCTTGCGGACTGTGCCGCCGTAGACTGGCCAAAGCCCACCGAGAATACGGAAGAGTGAGGATTTTCCGCATCCATTGGGCCCAACGACTAACACATGGTCGCCGCGTTTCATTGAGAATGAGAGGGAACGAACAAGAATGCTGCCTCCGGGTGTGATAATTGGGCTATGGTTGTTAGCGGAGCAAGAAATAGGAATTATCTTAAACTTACACGTCAATGAACTCAATATCATCGCTTTCGATGATAGTACCTCTACCTCTCATCAACTCCAACTGTTCACCAGCATTGTCATCAGACACTAAGGTCTTTTCAAATCGTCCAGCTTTGATCTCGTCCATAACTTCTAGCAAAGTCGCCACACGTGAAGTATATCCGGCTAGTTCAGTGACTTCCTTATACGAGAACATAACCCGACCAAATGCATCCGAGCTGGAAAGTAAAAGTCTTCGGTTTGTGACGAAGCTTTCTGTGCGATCGCCCATGGTGACGGCTGTTGCGCCAGGTACTTTGAAGAATACAGGAACACTGCAGAGAATGAGCCCCAAAGCACCCCAAACATATTTTATCACAAAGTCCTACGAATGTTAGCTTGCTTAGGGAATCAAGAGTCGAATGACCTACCTCCATGACTCCGTGCGTAAATCTCCTTCTCAAAATATCTTGGAATTTGTTAGCGGCCAGCACGCGTAGGAACAGCTGTAAAATTACTCACAATTCACATGTTTAATGAGAGTAAAGTATCCCTTATCAAGCGTGTCCTTTTCCGCCTCATGACCATTATAGAGCGCAACCTCTTCACTGTAATCAATCAACCTTGAATGTTGAAATCTAAATTCTCCTTCTAATCGTGCCTCATCTGCAACATATTTTCCGAAGGGAGGTGTCAATGCCCGCATGACGTTTGCTGATAATTGTACCAAAAGCGACATGAAGAGTAGGCCTTCACCACCAACGCTCTTGGACAGAGAATAATTATAGATAGCCATATCTAATGCTGGCTTCGCAAGGTTTCCGTATAATTCTGCTAAGCTGTTCGCGAATTTCGAAACGTCCACTGTTATTAATTGATCGGCATTCTTTATTCGATCATCGAGCGCGGAGAGAGAGTAGAATGTCATATTCGAAAGATATCTATCGTGAATGTAGTTTGTCAAGCGTGTGCGGTATTGAAGAGCGAGTTTGCACTGATGATATGAGAGCTATAGATATTGTTAGTGGTTATTTGAGGTGAGATGGGATAGCAGCACATGCCATTGAATTGGTAAAGGTCGCTGGCACCGCAATCAACATCCACCAAACAATTCCAACCAGAAAGTCCTTCCCTTTTCCTCGGACCAAGCTTGAAACAAGCGCGCCATCCATCGCTGCCACCTTCAGACTGATTAACGTTCTAATCACAAGGAAAATGCTGTGACTGATGAGCAGTCGCATTTCCTTGCTTCTCCATCCTGGTATACATATTCTCAGTAGTCGGAACAGGTTCTTGAAGAACTCCCTATTCAGTTCGACTTTCTTTCGTTGCGGAGTCTGCGAAGCGTTACTCAGGGACGTTGGACCCTTCCGTCGCACTTCTGCTTGTCGGATGGCCGCGGCTTTCTGTTCGGAGATGGCAGATCGTATGCGATTGAGCAAAGCGAAGAAAAGCGTAAGGTAAACCGTCCGAGATATTTTGGTTCGGTGTTTGAGGTACAAGAAGGTTAGATCAGAGATGACGCCCTTGATCGTTCGGTCATGAGAGAGGAAATCGAGCTTCGATTGTGCAGCCATCGTGATTGCGGTTCGTTGACTGCGGGGATGACGGTGCTTATGAGAACTGGTCTCGAAACATTGATTCCTTCATGAGCAATTTGAAATTCTCTCAGCTCCCCTAAAGAACAAAGTCTTGAATATTTGGGTTGTGAATCATTCGTCGTTGTTCAGACGTAGAGATTTCCGTTCCATTGTTGTATCGAAGATGGTGCATTGGATGGTTCCTCGGCGTATCTTCACATGCTAACCACCCGCGGAACTTTGGAATGGAGATGGAAATCCGGGGTAATTTACCTGGCAGTAGTGTCCACGTGACATGTTGTGGTAAAGTTATCTGCCGATTTTCACGAGTCGAACAATGCAACCAAGTCTCTTCAATTAATCGTCTACTAATTCAGAAAGTCTATCCATATGTATGTTACTTGCAGAGGTTCCTAGAAAAGCTGGGTGTGCAGATTAGGAAGACCCCGAATTATATTCCTCGGCGCTTCCACGATTCCAATGCGCTATGATTCCAGTTCCAGTGCTCCGTCGATAATCTTCCATATCCTACATCTATTGCGAAAGCCCATGGGAATAGCTACCGACTTTATTTCCTTCCTTTTGATATATTCATCTATGCTGGATAGTTGTTGTGCAAGTTGTTTCCAATCCCACTTCGCTGTTTTTTTCTCCTCAAGATCGTTCACTCTTACGCTTTCCTGTTGTGTGTTTTTTGCTGCGCATGCTGCGATATCGAGATCCCAAACATATGGTATAAGGGAGTGTTGAGTCATTCTTTCGTACCAAAATTGTGCGTCAGGAAGAATCGTGGAAGCCAACTTTCTGCAAGACAGTCTAAGAGCGAAGATAGATGAAATTGAAAGCGAGGAGGCTATTTGTCGTACGATCTCCACGGGGAGCATTTGAAGGTATGTCTTACTCTTCTGAGGCGTAGCGGGCTCTTCCTTGGTATGAGAATAACCTCCTTCTGGTATTCCCCAATTCTTGATAGGATAACTCGGACTGCCTTGGGACGAATTTGGTGAGAGAAGGCTAAGAGCAAATGTTGTGAGCTGAGATATTTGGAGAGGATCAGTGCATAGCCACTGCAGTATGTGAGTCTTCAAACTTATCAGACTTTCATATACGCTTCTCATTACTCACCTCATGGCCATGTACACCACGCCAGCCGTTGTAGTCTTGAAAGTCCCGTGCGCCGAAGAAGCCATGTTCCCACTCAAGTCCATACATGCCATAGTCTTGCCGTAAAGCAAGACGGGAGCGACGGGAGCTTCTTGGTCCCTTAATTTCCATCACCGTTGAGTATCTCTTGCAGAGCGCATCCCAGAATGTTTCCAGAGTGATCGGAGTAGCCGACACAGGTCTCTGGGCGTTCTTGAATCGTAGCGCACGATCAATGAGCTCTAGACAGGCGTCGTGGACGGGAAAAAGAACATCGCCAGTGCCATTGGGGTCTGCATACATAACACGGTAGGTGCGACAATCTAACTCGCAGAAGAAGCCCTCGGTGGTCGTTGTTGCATGTCCTGAGACGAAGAACCCTTCGATATCCGAGTGATTCTCCGGGAGGTCACTGAATCTCTCTTAGTATCAGGTATCGTGTCTGGACGAAAATCACGAGTGATGATTAGGCAGCCTTACGGATAGTATTCGACATCTTCGCAAAAACGTTGGACACACCTCGTTTTTCCTATAAGTCGAAAATTGCTCAACCACTTAGAAGAGTTAGTCGTTGATTGATTAATTCTCAGACGAAGCCTATGATGCTCAAACCCGCCACAGCAATGTCACAGTTGCTTTCACACACCGAAATCGGTTCTTAGACATTGTTCGGAGATGGGTGGTTGAGTACATCGACGTTACTACCAACGACAATCACTAATTGTAACAACTCACCTCGCGACTTTCCTCTGGCAGAGTAGATTCCCAATAACCCTCGATATTTTCTTCGTCCTCCTCTACAGAATGCATCAAGTCAAAATTCTCCTCGAGTGGGCATCCACACACGGGACAGTAGGTACAAGGATCGCCCATAATGCCGAGCTACAGGCGCTTTTCAGGTAGTTTGTTCGCACGAAGATTCTTAAGAGGGGACGATTTGGGTGAGTAATAGTCGTTTGTTATATTTTAGAAGGATCTGAAGGAAGAAATCCTTTATGACAGATTCTGTTAATAATCGTACATAATGATTACCGGAATTAATGTCTCATCTGGGTGCATTGCTGTACCTGTCAGATGTTTATGTAAGCCCTAACTCTAAGTCGACCTATTTTTGGGCCGCCACCACCCCCTTCTCCTACGCCGACGCTTTGCGGCTCTCGCCCCCATCTCATGGAGATTGTATCAGAAGCTTCCAAGGATGCTTTCTGTGACCTGAATGGTTCGCTTCGTTCCAAGTAGTATTGGACGAAATCGCTCAGCATATTCACTCAGCCATCCACCTCACTCACCTCATGTCTACCGAGATTCATGGGCTTCCTAAGGATCACTATGCTGATTATCATTGCGGAAATCAGAGTGCAGCCGTTGCTTGGCTCAATTTATTTGCTGGCAAGTTATCGTATCCAAGAAAAGAATGGCCAAGGCCCACCAAGGTGCAGATGTCTGTACATTTCATCATTTTCTAACGGTATTCCAGTGATACCTTTCTTCCTTACCCATACATCCTCATCCATTGCTGCTCGCCCACAATCACGAGATTTCCTTTCCCGATGACTATGCAATCTAATCTGAGACTTCTCTTCGAATCCTTCGATACCAGATGTTCTCAAGTTAATATTTATATGTCTTCTTGTGCTTCTCAAAAAATGCCCCTCATCATCCACATTCTTTTCTGTTTTCCAATTCAACCCATTGCAATTTTGCAATCATTCACTCTTTTGCCAACATGGTACACTTAATGAAGCTCTCTTTGTTGCTTTCCCTCATCTCTGCCTACGAGGCCAGTGGTCTTGCTTCCGCTTCCTTCCTTGGTATACCCACACGAACGAATAACACCTCAGCATCAACCACAGCCCAAGTTGGCGCAAGCGGCTCTGAAACTTCTACCGGCCTCTCTTGTGCGAATTTCAAGGTTCCTACAGAAGATGATCCCGATGAGGATGGTACTGGCAGCGCCTTGAAAAAACGTTCAGTAGCTGGGCGTATCAAGCTTGAAGCGAGAGCACGCAATGGACCATCTTCCTTCGGATCCTGCACGATCCCCAGCGCTTTTGGCAAGATCACGATTCCTGGTATTCCTACAGTAGATCAAGTCTTCAGAAAAGAAGACAGTACCAGGCCTACTGATCTACCCCTCCTAGCAGGAGTTGCTCGCTACTATGATCGCGACGTTAGTTGCGACGGTACCACCAATCTGAAGAAGCGCTCCTCTGGTGAACTAACTACCGCTGATATCGGCAGGTATAGTATGGACCACGTGTGTAAGTAGCATATTCCCGCGTGTGCTTTATTTACCCTTGCGGTCAAACATCGACTAATGTAATTTAGGGGAGCTTAAATTCTTGTTGGAGTTTTTCAAGACTATTACACCCCCAGTCTCAAATGCCGTTTTCACCGACTGCAACAACTTCAATGAGGTCTTCTTCCCCCCTGGTGCTACTTGCAACAACATTATGCAACAGATTTACAACCAAGTCCCTACAAATACGGATACCTCTAATAGTCAACAAATCGAGTTTGCTGCTATGTTGAAGGATCTGAACAACAAGAAGGGAGTTGTAAGGCTTCCTAACCGCGATCTAGACGACATATGCTGATACTTGTGCAGATTTTGAAACCGAATGAATTCACCAATGCTGCATGGAGAACTAGGAATTTGCCAGCTGGCGACATCGGTGCCTGGATCGTTGTTCTCCAAGATGTTGGAATTGCGATGCAGGTTTGCAAAGACCCAGCAGTGATACCACTTTTCGACAAAACCAACAAGCGCATTTACAGTGCATTGTAAGTCTTCCCTAATCCTCGCTACCCCTCAGACTCGTTGCTTCCTAGAACACTCCCCATCATTACTGCCCCTTCCGCGTGGAAAGAGCTAGGGATGGATGTCAGCAGTGTATCCATGAGACAGCGTGCCACTACTGTTTATCTTGGAGAAACAAGCTAACAAAAGGTAGCAAGGGAATAGATTCTATGATCGCCACCAAGAGTATCATCCTAAGGGATAGAAGTTTCAGGTTCGCTAGTGCTTTCGAGAGCTGGATGAATGGCTTCCTTACCCAGCAAGCCGGCCAAACATGGTCATTTGTCAACAAACTTATGACTGACACGCAAGCCGCAATTGACGCTTTAGACGCCGGAGATGCAAGCAAAGCGGAATTTCAGACGTGGCTCGACAACTTCAAGAATGGTGATTTTGGTAAACAAAGCCATTATTCATTCGCGTTCGACACCACCCCAAGCACTGGCGCTACCAGCGGTATCACTTTCGCTCGATCGCTAATGGCTAGACAAGAAGCTTGTCCTCGTCAAAGCAGCGCATCGGTCAGACCCAGCAGTGCATCAGTCAGGCCATCGGTCAGACCCAGCAGCGCATCAGTGAGGCCCAGTAACGCATCAACGAGACCCAGCAACGCATCAGTCAGGCCCAGTAGCGCATCGGTTAAGCCAAGTTCGATGACTTCTCGTCATTTGAGCTCGCAGACTACCATTTCTTCGGGTATATCTTCTCGTCCGCAGAGTTCTGCCTCGGTTACCTCTAGTGGTCAAAGTTCGCGATCTTCTTTGATCTCGGGCTCGCAAACTTCACTTCCGCAGACTTCAGGTGTTCCTTCGGGCGTTGTCTCCGGCTCATCAACATCTGGTTCTTCTTCACGCACTTCTGTTCCGCTAAGCTCGCAAACTTCCTCATCTTCAAGCTCGAAAATCTCGGTCTCGTCAAGTTCCACTTCGGTCTCCTCGCGCACTTCAGCAGTTGTTGTCCCCACTTTATTGAGTTCCAGTTCGTCAAGCTCCAGTTCGTCGAGCTCGAGCTCGAGCTCGTCCAGCTCTAGTTCATCAAGCTCCAGCTCCATCAAAACAACAGCTCCCCTGACCACCTCAACATCTTCGCTTACCACATCCACCTCCACCTCGACCAAAACAACGCCTACTACTACCAGCACACCTCCACCAAAAACAACGGTCGCTCCTACCACCACCACCCCTCCGCCAAAAACAACCGTCGCTCCCACTACGACCGCAAAGGCCGTTACAACCAAGAAGACAACTACTAAGCGTCATTAGATTGATGATGTCTGGTGAGGCAGGAGTAGAAGGATAGAGACGGGGTAGAGGCGGGGAAAAGCAGGCAGAGATTTTGCGATATGGTTTTTTGGTAGAGGAAGTTAAGGGTTTGCAGTCAATTTTGACTTACTTCGGATTGGACAAGTTTGAGCACTTGCGTGTAAATTTTTGGAATTTAATATTTATATTGTATCATCATAAGTACTCTCATGAATCACTCGTACTGTGACTTTTCAAATCTTGTGATTGTGTGAAGTACTGTAAGATCTAGGTGTGATATCTCCAGTGGTGGCGGAAGGGTGCATAGCTGCGTGGCTCGACGTCAAGAGATGTACATTGTCAGAATCAGCTTCCTGGCAGTGGATACCAAAAACAAGCTGGGCTGAACGTCTCACAAGAGCACGCAAGAATACCTCGCCAGAATCTTCAAAGTAATGCGGGGACAGTGGACCAAGTGAATCCTTCTTTTAGGACCAATTTTAGGAAACTATACTTAGAGATCCAATAAAATGATCGTGACATATGAAATCAAATAAAATGTAGATGAAAAATAATGTATATAGACAATACTAATTGACCAATTTGGCGACTAGGTCCATGGTAGCCGGGTGATATGGTGATAGATCTCATCTATCCGCCACCTTCTGGACGACGACAGTAGATTGTGCTTCACTCAGGCTAAATTGCGGAATAGGAATTAGTGCAGTAGTACGACAGATATGGAGTAAGAATGTCTATCGTTCTATGACTTTCAGTCTTTCTTCTGTTTTAATGTCAGGAGAGTACAGAGGAGGTGACACCGCGAAGAGAAGTCTTAGGGTCGCTCAGAAAGCTAGGCTTAAAGAAGACTAGTCTCAAATCTTATCTGGGTGATAACTTTCCTACTAGACATTTCGTGAACTTGAAACAAACACGCGTATTGAATTGGTTGACACGATTGAAGTACATCAAGAAAGTGGCAGTTACAAGTCGTGGACTGATACACGAAGGATTCTGATGCTACAGTACAGTAGGCATTGATGCGATGTTCTACCGAGCGGCGAAGCCACGCCGTTCGAGTCAAAGCCTGATGCAAGCACTTGGCCACAATTGCGATGCCCAACCACATTTTCGACCGGGTATCCAGGCAGAATCTTATAGAACGGTGGGCACAAACCAAGCGATTTGAGATTGCTCTCTATTCCATTTGCTTCTGCTCCATTCCTTAGACCGAGAAATTGCTGGATGCTTCTCCTCGTGTAACCTCCAGCATCCACATTAGTTCTTATAGGAAACGCGTCCATTTGCCATGACTACTCGCAATCGAGAGGTCGATTTAACATCAGCTTGGGACATTTATGGCGATTCGGCCCTCTTATTGATTACTACAAACGATTTAACTTTCAACTCATCCTCCGGCCAAGGCAAGGCTTCAGCGTCAGGCGTTTCGCATTGTCGCGTTCATTTATGGATAAACTGGGACTGCGATAGTTGATATCAACAATGGAGGTGATCGGGGCTGTAAGCAATATTGCTGGCATTGTTTCCGTCGGAATACAAGTTTGTGAAGGGTTGGTCAATTACTACAATGCTTGGAAAGGTAGTAAGAAGGAGAATTCAACCATGATTCAATCGATAGAAAGTCTTCTCGATAGTTTATCGTTGTTGAAAAGAGTCTTAGAAAGTCCGGCATTCGATGAGACAATGGTTATCAATGTCGAATCCAAAATTGTGGATTGCGAGGAGAGCATCAATGAATTGCACGACGAGTTGAAGAAGATCATGGTCTGCAAGCCGTCCGGAGGGGATCAAGACAACTTAGTCGAAAGGAAGGGCAATGCAAACCCAAGCATTAAGGACAAAATAACTGAGCAGGGTAGACGAATGCTCTATCCATTCCGGAAGAGCACATTGATGAGGATCCAGGAGAGCATCGAGCATGTGAGAATAAATCTTGTCCTGTCAATGGACACGCTAAATCTGTACGTCTTCATGCATCGCAAAAATATCTGATATGCTGACTATCTAATAGGTCTACAGTCTCCAAGACGGCTGAAAAAGTCCTTGACATCTCGAAACAGATCACAAGTATCAATGATGGTGTGAATGCTATGATAAACCAGCAGATGGACAAGGAGGGCATGAAAGTTTTGAAATGGCTGTCCTCATTGGATTGCCATTCAAAACAGCGCGAGATTTTCAGTAGACGACAACCCGGTACTAGCGAGTGGGTTTTCGAAAGTCCGGAATTCCAAAACTGGATTGATGGCAAAGATCACTTTCTATGGTGTTCAGGTTCGCCGGGCGTCGGCAAGACGGTTCTCACATCCGCCATTGTTGACTATTTACAAAGAAGGTTTCCATCGCCTGACATCGCGGTGGCCTTCATCTATTGCAACTACGCAGAAAAGAGAAGCCTAACGGAATACATCACAAGCATCATACAGCAAATTTTGCGTCAGCGATACATGATTCCGGATTACGTTCTAGAACTGTACCACAAGCATAGATCAATGGGAACAGAGCTCAATCGTACAGAAAGTTTGGAATTGCTACGATTATTAGCCCATTCTGTCCCAGAGCTGTATATTGTTGTCGATGCATTGGATGAATGCCAGGACTCCAAGAGGACTCGAAGTGACCTCATCGAAGAACTCCGAAGTCTATCACCAAACACCCGGGCTCTTTGCACTTCACGTCGCCTAGGGGATATTGAGGAGAAATTGATTGATGTTCCCCATCTTGAGATTAAAGCAAGTGATGCGGATATTCAAGCATACTTGGGTGCAAGAGCAGACTCGGAAGAGAATATTGTCAGATTCTGTAAGAAGGACCCGACATTACGAACAGCTATCATTGAAAGAGTTGCTGTGAAAGCCAATGGAATGTAGGTGTTACCAAACTTGATGGGTCTCTGTCGGTTGCTAAATCATTTATAGGTTCCTTCTCGCCCACTTACACATTGAAGCCATTGCTTCTGAACTAAAAATTAGTCGAGTTCGAAAAGCATTGGTTGATCTGCCGGAAGTCATTGCAAAAAGCTACGACGAAGCTTTGGAAAGAATTTCTGGATGTCAGGACACTAATCGTCGAGATTTAGCTATGAATATTTTGATGTGGCTGTCCTGTACGAAGCGACCGTTAACAGTTCGCGAGCTTCAACATGCTCTCGCGATAATGGAACTTGATGCTGATGAGAGCGAACTGGACGAGGACGACTTTTACGAACAGGATTTACTGTTGACGGTATGTGCTGGTCTTGTCGTGATCGATCCAGAAACGACTATTATTCGACTTTGTCACTTTACGGCTCAGGAGTACTTCGAGAAACGGCAGACGGAACTCTTCCCTGATGTTGAAGTTTCCATCGCTCGAGCCTGTATCAGATATTTATCTCTCGATGTCTTCAAAGGTGTGGAGACACTCGACCGAGTACTGGTCAAGCAGCGACTTGAAGACAACGCGTTTCTGTCGTATGCCAGTCAATACTGGGGTGCGCATACCCAAGGAAGAGCAGAGACAGAACTAAAGAGGAGCATTTTGGATTTCCTGGAGGATGAAATGCTGGCTAAGAATGCCTACGCTGCCCAGGATCTCAATGCATCTCTGTGTACGAAATTCCCAGCTATAAATGCAGCGGCAACGTTCGGATTACCCGTGGTTGTCGACGAGATGCTGCAATCTGGGGCCGATATTGAGGCCACTAGCTTTTTCCGCATGACATCTTTATTGATGGCGGCAGAACGCGGTCATGGGTCCGTAGTATCAAAGCTGATATCCGCAAAAGCGAACCTACGCGCCCAAGACGAGTATGGTCTCAATGCTCTCCACAAAGCCGCGGAAGCTGGCCATATCGAAGTTACTAAGCAGCTTATTGATGCTCAACCTTTACTGGTCAACTGCTATCTTTCAACTTCCTGTATCGAAACCCCACTGAACTTGGCCATTGGCAATCGTAATGAAGAGATCGTGAGGGTTCTACTATCTGCTGGCGCAGACGTGAATACTTGCGATGATTTGGGGTTTACTCCCTTAGCGGCCGCTTCGGTGAATAATTTGCCCCAGACAATAGGTCTGCTGGTGTCGAAAGGAGCAAACATGGAATCAACAGATCACAACGGACATACACCATTGTCTATCGCTGTTACAATGGGAAATACCGAAGCTGTAAAGAGACTATTAGAAGTAGGCGCAAAGGTTGATTCAAGCAAAGAACATTTATACACCCCACTTGCTCATGCCGCAAGCTCGGGACACAAAGACGCAGTCGACATACTGCTTAAGTATGGCGCTGTTGTCAATATCGCATGGCCTGGAACCGCTACTCTACACCCCGAAGTTCTGCACAGCTTGCTCGAAGCTGGCGCCAACGTTGATGCGATGAATCAACATGGGAAAACGGCACTGCATAGGGCTGCTGAGGTGGGGAGAGAGGATACAGTGAAAGTGCTTCTTGATTGGGGCGCTAGTACCCATTTGCGCACAAATGAGGGTAAGACTGCGTTGGATCTTGCTAGGATGGAGGAAAATAGGGGGCCGCATGTGGAGGTGATAGTTTTGTTGGTGGAAGCTGCATTGAAGAAGATGTAACACCATGTCATGGCGCTTAGGGTATGAAATTAACGAGGTTATCTTCTAGCACATATTGGCCAGTCCCCTATCCGGATCTCGGACAATCATGTGTCTGATTGATATTTTAAAGCCATCAAGCAACGCTTGCCGGCGTATCTGGTTTCCTGACCAGTCTCCACCGAGCCGTTGAGGTAAGAAAGTAGGACTTTCCCGGACACGGATAATCCACTCATGTCTTAGTTTGAAATATCTTCTACTTTTTTGCCTCTCTGTTCTCATATTCTTACGACTTCTGGATAGCCCAATTCAGCGTCTGCTTCTATCTCAACTAATAATTCCGGCCCGATCAGTCCAGAAACCACCAACGTGTTAGCCGGCCTTGTTCCCACACATGAAAAGGCCCAACCGTGCGCAGACGCTACATCCTCGCAATAATCTTTATCTTGCACCATGATTCTTGTACGAACAACGTCTGACAGATCGCCGCCCAACGCCTTAAGGGCACGTGCAATGATATCGATGGCGGCGACAGTTTGGCTTTTTACACTGGTGCCACCTAGTGCTGGGAGGCGTTCGATTGGCGAATTTGCAGTCGTGCCGGACACACGGATTGTATTACCTGTTCTCACAGCGCGACAGTAACTCTGCAAGATTTATCAATATCTCATCACCAACCGGAGATGGAAAAACTTACAGCTATCGGTTCCCACTTACTCCCAGATGAGTACTCTATCCTCGCACCTGCAGCCACTGCCTCCGCCACTTTAATACCCTGATCCCTCTCCTTCAAATGATCACTAAGATCTCCCTTTGCAGTCAAAAACGGCGCTCGTCGATACTCATCTCCACAATCGCCAGGAATATCCGTCAGTCCTTCCTGCGCCTCTACAATCAACCTCTTGTCCTCATCATCCAGGGCAAACCTGAACGCAGCCAAATTACTAGCCGTGTACTTGTCCGAAGAAGCAGATAACCGAGATCCTACGATCACGGCTTTCACACCCGGTATATTCAACACGTGTCTGGTAGCTACCGCCGCAATCGGTACGCTGTGTTTCTTCGCAACTGTCGATAAGGCTTCTAGCACAGTTTGGTACGCAGCCCATCCTCCCGCTGCATGGATAAATCTAAGGTACTTCCTCAAGCTCCAGTTCAGCTCCTCTGTGTCTTGTGGTTCGGCTGCCCCGAGCCATTTCTCGCTCAGATACCCACCGAGAAGCGTGCCGTAAGCTAAGATTCCTACTCCACGCTGGGTGCAGAGTAGAGACAGAGGCCCGCGCGCACAGCGTCGGTCGATCACAGAGCAGGAGACCTGGTTCGTGGCGATTTCGAAACCGGAATCGAGGAGGAGTTCAAGATGCGCGGCGTCGGTGTTTGTTAGTCCTATGAGGCCTATCTTGCCCTGCTCTTGGAGAGTTTGGAGATGGTCGAGATTGTGGATGTAGCTGGGGTCTGTATAATCCCATGCGTGATCTTTTGCGAGAACAAGATTAGAATTCTTTGGTTGTTGAAAATGGAGTTGAAGAACAACAATGGTAACTTACATTGTAGAAGATCGATTTTTGATTGCTTCATTCGTGTGAGCGCTAGATCGACAGCTGCTTCTGCGTTCTCAAAAGTCGTTATTCCGTTCTCGGGTGGACACCATTTGGTGAAGGCGATCATTTTCTTAGTTGAGCTGGTGTTGTATTGTCCCATTACGAGTTCTATTTCCACACAGTCAGCATTCGTCACATTTACTCAGCATCCAGTCATCCACTTACCAGCGTCGCCATAATGGTCAGCCATATCAAAGCAATCGAGTCCCGCATCTATCCTGCGCTTCACATCAGCTGAACCCCGTCTATGAATTCCCCGAAAATTGGTTACATACAATGGCTCCATAACTCCTGCCGCCGTAGCAATATCAACATCTTGATCGTGACCGCCGGCTAGTTGCCATAAACCATTAACCATACGTGGGATTTCAAGCGAGCCGCCAATAATAGTTCGTTCGGGCTTTGGGGTATTTGTCGACGACATCTTTGATTGCCGAATCAATTCAATCAACTATAGTGGGAGAGGTGGATTAGAGAATCAAAGACCGGGAATATATCATTACTTGACATATTTCATTCATGGCTACATCACGAACTTTTGGCGGGGTGAGTCATCCCCTGTCGTTTGCAATACGCACTGTAGCTTCCGTTCCCACAGCAACCGGGACATCCTCCGCTCTTTATTTAGTCATATCAATATCCAGCACATTAAAGTCCTGAATCCCCTACAAACGTCCCTATCTCCCTCCGTCCCCGCCTCCGCTTCCGCTCCCACGTGTATGCTGCATACGAAGTATACCAGATTCTTCCTTCCTTCACCTGCAGATAAAGATAAGAGCCTGCGAGTCATTGAAATCATGAATATCTGTATGGCTGGATAAGATCTGGTGGCCAAGCAGGCAATGGAGTGATAAGCTTCTGGTTCCGATTGCGCTGGCGATCTCAAGAATGGGGTTCGTGAACCCTGGGCTCGGCCACCGAAATGTGGGGTAGAGATTGGTTATCGGAGGGGTGATATCGATAGCGGGAATGTATGCATGCGCATGTCGACGGTGTAGATGGTTTGATAGGTATATACGCTGTGATTATCTATTATATCTACAATAAATATTACCCAGATTCCCACCCGAGTAGCTGAACAAGTGAGTGTTTTAATCACTCACCTATCATGGCCGACACCATTCAGAATCCTGTCTCAAAGGACAACAGAAAGGATAATGTAGACGTGGATGTCAACTCGCTCCAAAAAGGCGAAGTCAAATCCGGACCATGGGGTAATGAAACGCATAGAGAGTTTAAAAGTAGACATCTTAGTATGCTTGCTGTTGGGGGCACTATCGGGTTAGTCGAAGAGTTCGAGCATAGAAATGGCGACGGTGACTGATGACTTCAACTACAGAACTGGTCTCTTCCTGATTTCTGGCGCGACAATCGCAACGGCGGGGCCGGTAGGAGCTTTACTGGCTTTTATTGTTGCGGGGATTTTTGTCTATTTGGTTGTTGCTACTGTTAGTTCTCTCGTGCCCTCATCTGGGCAAAGGATCAATCTGACAGTGCTAGATCGGTGAGATTGCCACGATATTTCCAATTTCTGGTTCATTCGCAGCATTTGGAGATAGATTTTTCGATCCGGCTTTGGGGTTTGCGGAGGGTTGGTCTTATGTAAGTTCTGACGCATCCTGGCCTCAATACTAAGTCTAGGTTTCTAAGTAGCTTATGCATTGTGCTGATGGAACTATTAGTGGTTTCTCTGGGTCCTGACATTACCATCTGAACTGTCTTCCGCGGGCATCATCATAAGTTACTGGCTACCCGACATCGGGACCTGGGTATGGGCGTTGGTGTTTTTGATCATGATAGTCGGTAAACAAAGAACCCCTTTCCTACCAGCTAACCGGCTTACACATCTCATCATTCGCCTCCACATACTCTTCTTTTAATATCTAGCTAACATCAACGCAAAAGTCATAAACCTGTTCGGTGTCCGCTGGTTCGGCGAAGCCGAATTCTTCTTCAGCTTCCTCAAAGTCCTCGTCGTCATCATATTCATCCTCGTCGGACTTATCCTTAACGGAGGAGGCATATCCGGCCATCCAGCCAAAGGATTCGACTATTGGAAATCATCGACCGAAGGTGCCCCGTTTGCCGCAGGCTGGCCGGGCGTCCTGTCAGCGCTGTGCACTGCATTCTTGAGTTATGGTGGAACGGAGCTGGTTGGTTTGACGGCTGGTGAGGCGAAGAATCCAAGAAGGTGCGTTTGCTTGTGGAAATGAAGATGCAATGTCGTGCTGATATTTGAGTAGAGACGTGCCTAGAGCCATCAAAGGGACAGTAGGTAGAATTTTGTTGTGTTATGTAGGATCTATCTTCGTGATTGTAGGTACTGATCATACCCATATTAGGAGAAATCTAACCTTTCCATACAGAGTATTAATATCAAATCGACCGACCCGTCACTTCTCACTGGCTCAGCCAAAGAAATTGCAGTCTCCCCTTTCACGCTGGTTTTCAAAGATGCTGGTATTGCAGCTGCAGCGAGTATCATGAATGCAGCCATCCTTATCGCCGTCGTTAGCGCTGGAAACACAAGTGTAAGAGATACTATCCCAATTCACCGTACCGTTACTGAATATTCCCAGGTATATGCTAGCTCACGCATTCTTTTCGCACTCGCCAAAAATGGCCAAGCACCCAAGATCTTTGCATCAACTTGGCAGAAGAATGGTGTGCCACTTCCTGCCATGGCCGTCAGTATCCTGATCGGTTTCGTGGCTTTCTTCGGCGCGATCTTTGGCCAGGGTGTGGTGTTCACCTGGCTTTACAACCTGTATGTACCTTACTCTCCTTTCCGTATGTCATTTTACTCACCTAGAGGTTATAGAATTGCGATCTGTAATCTGCTCATCTACATGTCCCAATGTCTTGTGCACATTCGTTTCCGCATCGGCTGGATGCGCCAGAATAATGCCCTTTCCGATCTGCCGTTCAAGGCGGGTATCTTCCCCTACACTTCAATCTTTGCCTTCTTGATGGGTTGCTTGATTGTAGCGGGTGAGGGATACGTAGCTGCTACAACGAGGCCCTTTGCTTGGGCTAACATTGTCGCTGTTGTAAGTCCATCTCTCTTTCCTGGGAGCAATAGCAATGTTAAACATGAGTCTAGTACATCGGTATCCCCGTCTTCTTCATTCTATATGGGGTCTGGAAAGTTGTCAAGAAGGTACAGCCTCCAGTTTTGTTTTCCGAAGCAGATAGCTAATCATAAATAGACAAAATTGGTACCGTACTCAGAAATGGACTTCGAAACCGGGAGATCGAAGCCACCGACTGATGAGGAAATTGCCTGTTTGAACGAACTCGAGAGAATGGACGCCAAGACATGGAAAGAATTAGATACAAGAGGGAGGGCACTGAAGGTGGGAAGGGTGATTCATAGAGCTGTTTTCTAAAGATTTATACGCCAGAGGGTATGGTAATTCATCAACTACCAATCAATAATTCGCAAAACTCGGATCTCTTCATGTAGAATTGATATCATCCAAAGCAGTTCGAAGATCGGAAGACATAAAAAGAATCTACTAAGATGTAGGCTTCGAAAAGGAATTCGAAAGGCTGAACTCACTCAATTCTTGATGGTTGATAGGCTAATAATGGTATGTTGTATTCCGCTGGTGGCCGTGGTGATGATAATGGTGGTGCAATACGTGGTTATGAATTCGGGACAAGTTAAAGTATTCGCACGCCGAACGAACCCGCCTGTATCAACCTAAGGAGAGGAAAGGTCATGACTCAAGATATATCCACTCGACTGGTACTATGCATCAAATCAACCAACCTCATGCCATGATACGATCGTCCGTATTGGTGAAGAAGCATTTTAGATACTCCAATTTTCACGCAACCGCATTTCCTGGATTTCATCTGAAAGCGCGCATAGCTCTCCTTTTTGCGCATCCGCATCATTTCGATCTACCCGGCTTCAACTTGTTCTGCCGTCTTCATTGGGTAATGGACGGCCGTCCCTATCGCAGGAGTCTGATTCGTAAGGTGTTCGGCCACATGTCTCTAGAAACATAGCGAAATATCGTGGCGGTACCCAATTCATGTATGATCTTCTGCGAGCTTTTATTGAGACGTGCTTACTTATGATGTCGAGGATCAGTTTCATAGTAAGCCCTGTAGGGCTGATCACATCGCCGAATAAGACCGTAATATCCTTCTGCAATTCACCATTGATCTTCTCCATAAATTTGTCTTTGAAACATCCCTCAATTCGGGGAAGATCCGCTATGGCACCTTCGAATTCGGGGGAAAATGCTTTGATCGCTTCTTCAAATCTCCCACTACCCGCAAATCCATGAAAACGTCGAGCTTAGTAAAGAGCAGCACAAACTTAGATCCTTTCCACCGTGTATGAGTGATGAGAGATGTGAATAACTCAACATCCTCATCTAACTGGCGGACCTCGGAGGCTCCAGGCACTGCACAATCAAGATGTCGGATTCCGACAGGAAATATAATTATTGAAGCGCCTTCTGGACAGTATATCCATTTCCTGCGTTCGCTTTGCGATCCAGCAACATCCCATATTGCAACATTTTCATTGTCCCAGATGACGATGGCAGAGTCGATACCAGTAGTCGGTACACTCATTCGATACACATCTTCCTCGCTGGGAATATAATCAGTGTCCGCAATGCGTCTTATGGACTTAAAAAAACTAGATTAAAGATATTAGCTCGAATTCAAGGGTTTCGGAAGTGGAGAACCGACTGTTGAACATGATTTCTGGGCACATGTATTTGATTCCAGTGAGGCCAAACGCGAAAAGCTTCCTGGAATCCTTTATCATGCCATAACTCGTCGATTAAAATACAGCCTTTTAATGGCAGTACTTTGAGAGAGTTGAAGTATTCCTGTGTGTCCTTTATTTAACTCGAATCTGCAGTCTTCCATGTACAATGTCGGATCTAGACCCAGTCCAAGTTTTTCATGAGGGTTAAAATATAATCTGTAGAAGTAAGTACGGCTAATATGATGCTTTCCCTAGCTGCATGACGTTCCCTCATACTAATGCCAACATTATGCGCAGCGCATATAGAGCGCTTCAGCGTACTGTTACCTCCTCCACTGCTGCCAAGCAGCAAGATGTTTAGACATTGGCCAGCAGAAGTAGATCTCTATAGATCCTCGTAGGAAAAGACAGGGGCAGTAACAGCGGCTTTGCTAGAGCTTCCTGATGAACTCTTCTTCCTAGCCCAGGATCGACGAGCATTTTGGAGCTTGTTTACCAAGTTAAGATTCCTAGAAGAATTTCTGGACGCGTCTAAAGTTTCCTTAACCTGTTTCGCTTCAGATCCAACATCAAGAGAACCAGCATCGTTGGATAACTTTGATTTTGATTCAGTTGAAGGTTCACTTTCCTTTGCCCCAGATCCACTCAGAAGTGTCATCTTCTTTAACATAGATTTCAAGGCTTCTCGATATAGGTTGGTTGTCATAATTTCATTATCAAAATCGAAGTCGATGCTTAGTTGAGTCATAGAGTCCGAGACAATACTGCGAGCTGTGCGCACCATTAGAGACGATTGGTTATCCTCGACTTGTCTCATTATGTATCGACTGTCGTTGTCTCGTAACAATGCGTTGCGATCAAATGTGCTCCGACTGTTGTCATCGTCGGTATTCAGATGGTCTCCCTATGTATCAACATCCATTTGGGTGGGCCTTTGGGACGTACCATTTTATAGCTATAAGTAATAGATTAAGAGCATTTATCTGGTTATTCAAATAGTTTGTGAATTCGCCCATCTCATTTTCATCCCATAGAAATTTCAACCTGCCCCGCACGGGCAAGTCATTGGCGTTTTTTTGATTTAGAACGAGAAGATTGATCCGTTCATCCAAAAAGGCGACTACGATTTTGCAGCTCCCGATCGATGTATCCAAGTCTTTCACGAGTTGTTCATGCTCCGTAATGCCTTCAAGACTCGACTTGATCCAGGTTAGGACCTCTTGCAGTGCTGCCTTGACGGTTGTAAGCTGCCCAATGAGAAGTGTGACTGCAAGGCTGGCATTCTGGTATCTCGAGTGAAGGTCAACGAGATGCTTGATACTTTTGGTGATCACCTCACCTATACTGATTAATGACCCGGTGAGACCGATTATCGAGATTGGATCCATAGCAGAAATGTCGGAAATAATTATACTGGAGATGGAGGGGAAGGTGGAGGAGAATCAATTGAACTATCTAGTTGTAGAGAAAGCGAATGCGCGGCTGCGCCATGCAAGTTGTGTAGCATACAGCCCCATGGTGAAGAATGCCCGGTTTGAGTAAGCCTCGATTCGATCAGAATTGGGGGCCGTCAGGGCGATAAACGATGCATATACACGACAGGAAACGGACAGCAACCAAATTCAAAAGGGTCATGAGCCTCAATTCCGTAGACTTACGAAACACCCGAGAGTTGTTTGTCGCAAAACAGGTAGTTGAGGATATTTTAGTAAATTTCTTCAAATAATTTGATATAACGTGGTTTATCAGGACCTGGATCATATCAGGACCTGGATCACTTTTTTACCCTTCCCCATTTTCCAACTTCAACACGCGATTTATTCACAACCACTAATGTCAGTTCAAACCCAAGAAGCACGAATTATCTTAGCTATCGAAGCTATTCGAACATCTAAAAGCCTAAGCCGCCGGGCTGCTGCAAAGCTCTATGCTGTTCCCTATACCCCACTCTCCCATAGACTAAACGGTCGAACTATTCTCCCCGAACATCGGCCCGCAAATCATAATTTGAGCAAATTAAAAGAGGAAGTACTTATTCGATATATACTTGATATGGATTCCAGAGGGTTTGCGACCCGGCTGGCTGGTGTGGAAGATATGGCCAATTTTATCCTAA
>LLKJ01000716.1:0-31922 GCA_002242865.1 Clarireedia sp. CPB17
ATGGATGGATGGGATGGATGGCTGAAAAGACGAAGGGGGGGAGTGGCGAAAGTCGCACTAATGCACGCTAGGTCGAAGAACGTTTAAGTCAATTTCAATGGGGTTAAATGGACAGATGTGACCGGCTGGCTAAGCGAGCGAGAAAATTGGTTGGGTTCGATTGGGTGCGCATTGTGCAAAAGAGAGCGGTTCTCCGTACACCCATCTCATTCAATCTTGTCATTTGTGCCATTTGTGCCAGTTTGGTGGGAACAGCCGGAGCATATTTCGATAAGGGTCTCCGTAACCCTCGTCCCGTACCTCGCCCAGATCCTTGCGGACTAGCCTCTCTAGCACATCTACGGCGTAGCAGCATACATCGCGAGAGACTAGAGGATACCAGGTACAGCCGTATCTAGCGATAGTCCTGTTCCTAGTAGGGCTTTGGCCTTTTTGGCCTTGCGCTGTGCTGTGCTGTGCTGCGAAAGGTCGTGAAGATCGCAAGCTTGCCGACTCCGGTGTAAACTATTGGGGGCGTAGCGTGCTTCGTCGGCTCCGTGGAAATGGAATGGAAATGCAAATGGGAATTGGAATTGGAAATAGACTTTTGGGACAAAATCTAGATAACCGGCTCAAAGAAGCACCTCACCTCCGGCTCTCTAATAATGATCGGGTCTAAAATGGCATGAAACTGGCATTGCCATCGAAATTGAAATTGAAAGTCCATATTTTTTAATATTGAACAGGACTACCGACGAAAGTATTGCCCGCATCCGATGAATGAATCGAATATCTTCATCTGCTTTTGATTCTAATATTAGACATTCGCACGAAGGCATATTTGGGGGTCAAAGTTATGCCCATCGCCAATGCCAATCAACGCCCATCCCCATCCCCGTCCCGCATGCTGTTGTTGTTGACGTTGTTTATTTGTTTACTTTAGCATCAACAAATCCCATAAAGAGCCAGTGAGGACGCATCTCCAAAGGTCAGAAGCCGACTGGCATCGGGAAAGGCCAGTCAGAGAGCAGCAAAGGCAATTTGAGCGAGTATTTTAGGATGCTTAGCAGAAATCTGGAAATCTGGAACACCCGAAACTACCACGCACCGCTACCGTACTACAGAGTACACCGATACCTAGAAGGATCGACCAAAACTCCCACCACCCTTTGGCTTTTTTTCTCCCGCCCTGGGGGATCCGAAGCTCGTGGTTGGCTCTGAGCTTCAGAGTTACAGCCGCCGTGGGCGCTGTGCGACTAGACCTGCCCCCCTAAGCTCCTAACGTACTCCAGTAGCAACCGTCGGGAAACCCAGCAGCGAAAGCCACTCGTGCCACTTACAGTTCTGCATTCCCCTTGCAATGCGCTAAGTTGGAGTGAGAAAATAGTACCAAGTACGAAGTAGTTGGGCAATTTTGCACACCTGCTGTCTTATGTGTGACGGGAGTCCTGCGAGTAGCGTCGAGTCCTGTGAGCGTAAGGAGTTACTAAGAACCGACGGCAAGGTATGATCTACCCACCCTCCACTCCACCTGCTCTGTTTCCTTCCTTTTTCTTTTCCCTTTCCCCCCTCATCTCATCCGTCCTAGATTCGATTCGATGCGACAGGGCTTAACTTCGCACGTTGCATAAAGCAGGTAGGTTAGGTTAGGTCAGGTTAGTAATCCTGTCGAAACTCTACCCGTACCGCACTGCACGCACATGGAGTAACACTACAGCACAAATCTAAATTAAATATGCACACACTAGGGACACTGCACTCCGTCCGGCAAACCCAAAAGAGTCGAATCAAAGCAGGGCCAAGTCCGGTTCAAAACATCAACAACCCCCTTCCGCATCTCCCAAGCCTGATCGAAACAACAAGCCTTTCCTCCACTGTAATTTGAATGGATATGCTTGCACGGCAATCCGATCTCATGACTGCTGCACTCCTCTTCTCCTACCTGTCACTGACTCCGTAACACCTCAGTGCACCAAACAACCCTCCTCGCATCGAATCGGGCAACCCCGGCACTCCACATCGACACCACGCAGCACAGCACAGTGGCACAAGCAAGCCAGCAAGGATCAACCCACCCACCAATCTCACCTCGCCCATCAGTCAGTCCCCCCTAGCTTTCGCAAAAGCAAGCAGAAACCTGTGCACAAAAAACACAGCCCACTCTTCAACTTCAAGCCTCAATTGTGCACAAGCACACCACTGTTTCAACCCATCCAATCAACATGAAGCGTGCGTTTCCAATCGTACCAGGAACACCAAAGGAACTTGCAGAGCAGAGCGAAAAGTTCCACCGTAGAATGTGACTTCGGAGCACACCGCTTGTTTGCACAATTTATGCTACCCATACTTCGTACTGTTTATGTTCGACTTATGACGGGATTACCCAAGCTAAACTTCGGCATCGGCGTCGGAGGCGGCGAGGTGGGGTTTCGTGTGATGGTGATCGATCTGATAAGTTCACTATACGGTACGGCTTGAGTTTATGCTAGCGTTGTGTTATGCTATGCTATGCTTATACGCCGTGTATCTACAGACTTAGAATCGTGCTTCTTCTCGTCTAGCCCAAGATCATCAATTGTACAGTATATTCCTACGGAGCACAACGTCACCTATGAACCCCGAGCCGGAATTGCGACGCCAATCCTGTCAGCCGAGTTGAGTCGAGTCGCCCACCCCAACCCCACCACTCGATACTTACTGGTGGTAGTGGTGGTATCACTTTACCTGCTTACCTGCTTACCTTCCTACCAAACAGATACAGAGTGGAGTGACTCCCGCCGTCAGCCTGAAAGCTAGGCTTGCTGGTGCTACAGCTGTGGCGTGATATAAGGGTGATAATGCTAGTGTGACAGGTACAGTGCGATCCCACAGGAGGGGTGATAGGGTCTAGAAACAGGGTGTTTTGATCTTCGCTCTCTGTGCGAGCTTCCACAGACCGAAGTCATTGCATGTATTGGGAAAGGTTCTAGTATAGTGTCTAGTCTACGGTCTACCTACATCTAATCTTTGATCTCTTTCTTCACAGCATGGCGCGACGTCCTTCGTATGCGAATATAATATAGTATTATCTATTTCATGCATGTTACCTGAGCTACCCCACAAAGGGACTCAGCCCATCTATCTCCTCGTGGTCCTCTACAGTAGATCCTCCAAATTCAATGCGCCTTATCTAGAACGTATAATATAATACCTAAGTTAGGAACTTGAGATCGATCATGCCCGCCCACGTCACACCATGCGTCTATCAAAGTTCAAGCAAGCGCTGACGATATCACAATCCCGGACGCTGTCGCGTGAAAAGTTCTCGAAGAACGTGTTCCACCACAAAGTGCCCACGTGTTTGCCAAAATGCTTTTTTCCATCAGGGATGATCCATACCCAGGAAAAATTTGCGCTGGAGTATAAACATTTGCTTGAATGGAAATATATTGCTTCATGCAATGGGACGCTCACACTCCATGCGCCCACCGCCGAACATCTTTCATTCGGTAGCCGGCATCGCAAACTGCCAGCGACTGAGACAGATGTTGACAGACAGCACAACGATTGGGAGTGTCTACCATACGTTTTCTTCTTCGCTGCTCCATAGTGATCTAGGCTCGCAAATTCGTAGCCTTTATTAAGAGAACAAGGCTGAGTGCCAATTGAAGGCCGGCGTTGATCGCGGTCCGGATAAGTATCGGGAGCTGGTGTCTCTCGAGCGTCTCTCCCAGCGTCTCTCCCAGCGTCTCTCCCAGCGGCACATCCGTCCTAATCTGACAAAACCTTTCCAGCGCGGGATGACAGTCTAAGTAACTGGATATGCCTATCCCCGCCAAATGCACAAGGAAAGTTTGGGGTCAGTGATGCGTTGTCGTCAGCTCTCCCATCTAGTTCTAGATGAGCATGAACTATGCATTGCATCTCGTTCCCATACCACTTCGCTCTGCTTATTTGTCTAGGCCA
Organism: Clarireedia sp. CPB17; assembly: GCA_002242865.1. NCBI lineage: Eukaryota > Fungi > Ascomycota > Leotiomycetes > Helotiales > Rutstroemiaceae > Clarireedia > Clarireedia sp. CPB17. The sequence goes on from LLKJ01000716.1 coordinate 3,925, forward strand.
CGTGCCTTGACAAATCGGTTGATTTGCTCTCGGGTAAGCTTCTCATTGTATTGCTCCTGTGTCTCATAGAACGAGATCATTTCCTGGGTGCAGTCGATTATTCCCTCGATGTCAATCGTACTTTCCGCAAGCCAAATTGCTAGTCTCTGTACTTTGGTTTTCCCTCCCTGCTTCTCGGAATTTCCACTTTTCGCCTGACCTGCGCTTGCCAATGCAGCCTGTGCAGCACTCGCAATGTTACCCGCTGAACCACTAGCCGACTGGAGTCCTGTTTGATTTGGTCGTAGAACGAGCGCTAGCAGAATAGCCATGATCGCAATTGTGTGGGGTGGAAAGAAAAGAGGTAGATCGGTCATGTAGTGATCGTTTACAATCGACCAGGCAAGATTTGATTCTTCGGCAGTGAGTGAGAAAGTTCCTTGCAGCGCAGTCAGACTCCTGTAGGGATGATGAACGATCATCTGGGAACTCATTTCGGAAATAAGAAAAAATTCGCATTCTCCGAGCTTTGATGTATCGTTGCTGAAATACTCTGTTTTTGTCAGTATCTCTTATGTTTGGCAGAAACTCTGCTTGCTTACCAGGCCACAATCCCCTGCCTTCACTCACGACAAGTCTGATGTGGTGCGGGCACTCCTCCATTTTGCATGCCAGATAAACTGCAGTTGCGAGCACTAGGTATGGGTTTGTCTTCCGAATCTCAACCTTTGAGTAAAATCGTCGTATGTACAATTGTGCTGTGGCCATTGCTTGCTGCCGAACTCCAAGACGTTTCCCAAGCCTAGCGATTTCTGGGGCACCGATCAGCGATGTTGGCTCAAATATCCTGCCGGGAAGTGGTTCGCACGTTGGTTGAAGTATATGCTCAAGTGCCGTAGCTGCGGAAGAGGATACATCTGCACTAAGTTCTGGTCCTCATCCTCAAGCTTCGAGCGGAGGTCCTCTAATTGCTCCCTTGTGAATTGCCAATACTTTCGCTGTGTTGACTGGCACGTGTTAGCAGTTGTCCAGAAGATATGAAGAAGATTGTCGTTAATTAATACCTCCCAGTAATTGGCGGCCATCGCTGCAAGCTCTCACTCAAAAGTCTAGCGGACTTTGCTTCATCAATTTATCGTCGCTGTGAACACAATAACATCCTGACAGAGGCTTCCAATTTCCAGGTGTTACCTTGGAAAGCTAGATCTCCGGAAGTTCACCGGCTAGGTGTGGTGCGTCAACAAATAGTTGTATGGTTTTTATTCAGCAATCGGACCAGAATTTAAAGATGTTCGAGGCTGATAGTAGTAACAAGGCTATGAATCAGCCAAGTCGGGTTTAGTACGGCGGCGGGCTACTACCAATCAAACTTTTTCGGTTCTTGATTATGCCGGCTTGTGACGAAGGTTCCGCACCTCAAATTTGAGCCTGCATTTCACTGTATATCCATATCAAGCTACGACGATGCTGTGATATATGCAAAGAATTTATGCTCCGCAATTTCGCATCGATGATAAAACATATTGTCAACACTTGGTCAGGCTGCTGATCAGTTTCCAAGAAATGTTTGAAGGAGAATAAGGAGCTGTCGCAAACCAGATACATACCATGAAGCTCCCAGAGTCGCAGAACGCTCGCGACACAAGGGTCGAGCAGTTATGGAAGCAGTTGGATACAAGACAAAAGGGGGAGATTGATCTGCAGGAGCTCCAAAGAGGACTGCGCAAGATCGATCACCCTCTTAAAGACGCCAGCGATATGCTAGAAGATGTAGTGAAGGCTATGGATAAGAATGGAGATAAGGTGATTCAATTTGAAGGTATGGACTACTCTTTGCTGCAGAGCTATATTACGGCTCTACCGTGGATCTATTTCATACCACTTTGGCTAACAGTCCTCCGTGCTAGAATTTCGAACGTTCGTCGAGAAGACAGAAACAGAGCTATTAGTTCTCTTCGAAAGCATCGACAAAGATCGCAATGGCAGACTGGATAAGGAAGAGCTAAAGGCTGCTTTCACGAGGGCTGGCCTGTCTCTATCAAGATCCAAGCTAGACCAATTCTTCACAGAGGTTGATATGAATAACGATGTTGGTGTTCAATGGCTAAAGACTTCGTACCCTATCTAATCCTTCCTTTAGGGTTATATAAGTTTTGACGAATGGAGGTAAGCAATTTAGGCTTTCTTTGGATTGAACCAGATACCACTGCCAGAAAGGGCACCTCCTGCTAGTCTTCCTACTAGTAATGGCAAGTGTTCCCGGGAAAGGGGCATGCCGCCAATTGTGAAATCTGTGTATTGTATGACACATGGCCTAATTTAATCTCAGGAACTTCCTGCTATTTTTACCGACGAATGCTTCAACTCCAGCTTTGAAAGCTGTTTTGTCTTATTATCAGTCAGCTGTTTCAGTGAATGCTGAGGGCGACACATCCATTCGAGAAGACACACTTGAAGGCTTAGGTACCGCATCAAATTTTCTTAAGGTTCTTTTTGGGGCCATTTTTAGTATCACAAGATCACCGTCTAGTCGTTCTTTGCCAGTTGCAATTAAGGAGGCAGATATATCCATAGCTTCTACCAACGACACTGAAAATATGCAAGGATTTAATCATGCGCATTTTGTCGGGGAAAGGCTCGACGACAGCGACGTGAACGACCAGAGTGAAGAACTTTTCCAAAATGCCTCTAAAGGAAAACATGATTCTTATCAGCAAGGGCTGACCGATGAAAAAGTTCAAAAAGAATCAGCGCCAGTGGGGAGAATGAGGCTGACGGAGATATTACCTGATCCAGGATACTTCGCTGCCGGCGCAATTGCTGGGGCTTTTTCACGCACGGCAACAGCTCCATTAGACCGTTTGAAAGTCTACCTCATCGCCAATATCTCTTCCAATGGTGCACCTCTCCAAGCAGCTAAACAGGGCAATGCAATTGCCGCCACTAAGATGGTTGGTCAACCTTTGATTGCTGCTTGCAAGGAGCTCTGGAGAGCTGGCGGAATACGTAGTTTATTTGCTGGTATGTTCAACAGTAGTACTCCTCTTAGTACACACTGATTAGATGACAGGAAATGGCTTGAATGTCGTCAAAGTCATGCCTGAAAGTGCCATTCGGTTTGGTTCCTACGAAGCTGCAAAGAGGGCGCTCGCTCAATTGGAGGGCCATGGTGATCCTCATGCCATCAACCCCTATTCGAGATTTGCGGCCGGTGGTGTCGCTGGTATAATGTCTCAGTTAGTACAATGTAACAATTCACATACAACTTTCACTAACGTGTGGACTTAGGTTATTCGTATATCCGATTGATACCTTGAAGTTTCGGTAAGTGATACGTCTCCTTCATACCGTTGCTCACCAGCTTATTAGTCACTAGAATGCAATGCGAAACTGTCAAAGGCGGCCTTCACGGCAATGCCTTGATAGCTGAGACCGCGAAGAAAATGTACGCACAAGGCGGTTTCCGATCAGCTTATCGAGGCTTGACCATGGGACTTATCGGCATGTTTCCATATTCCGCCATAGATTTGGCCACGTTTGAAACTCTCAAAGGCATCTTAACCAGTCGAAATGCGAGACGTCTTGGTTGTGATGAAGAAGATGCACTTCCAGGACCCTTCGCTACGGGCTGCATTGGTGCATTCTCGGGTGCATTTGGTGCTAGCGTAGTGTATCCTCTGAATGTCCTTCGCACCCGCTTGCAGGCTCAGGGCACCGTTCTTCATCCTCCGACATATACTGGCATTGTCGACGTTACGCGAAAGACTATTCGAAACGAAGGTGTACGTGGTTTGTTTAAGGGTATCACACCAAATCTTCTGAAGGTCGTACCTGCTATCAGTATCACGTACGTCGTCTATGAATCAGCAAAAAAGACTCTGCACCTGAAGTGAGAGGCCTGAATGGCTTCCCAGCAGCCGTCGTAAAGCTAGGGTACGTTTCAATACCACAGTAGTTCACAGAAGGGCATGTGTGGTATAGACATATTCCCTGAAAATAGCTTTAGGATTTCCCCACCGGATACATGTTGTGGTGCGATGCAGGTTTCTTATTGTCACCTGATGAAGGCCACATCATCTAAGATAGACCCAGCAATTGATATATGGCGGTTGCTCCACGTCTTGCACTACACATGGGACCTTTCATTTCCCTTTTTTTTTTCTTTTCCTCAACTATCACCGGAAACCTCACGACAGTCAGCATACAGACTCTGCTCGGGGGCTATTCAGCCAGTCTTATCATATCCCACACTTCGAAAACATACAGCTAGCGAAAAGCATACTGCTCATCACCATCTACCCAACAACATATTTTCTCACTACAGCGAGAACATCTGCATTGTATCGGCGTACCATCTCTTTTGTCATACATGGCCAGGCGTTAACGGAATGGATAATACCTATGGTTAAGAGTATAGTATACGTTCAGTGTTTCCATAGGCTGTGAGATTACTTTTAGATCTGATATGATTAAAGAGTAGGAGAGGAAAACTTTGTTCATACGGATAGGAGAGAGGAGGAAATATACATGTTTGAGAAATGTAAAAGTGGGTTTGTCTGATATGGATTTGGTACTTGTGATCCTTTGGGTGTGTTTGATGGTGGGTATGAAGGGATAACCATTCAAGGTGGAGGATGTTCATTGATGTGATGAAATATTGTTGCCCAAAGTCGGAGATTCTACCATATTCGTTTTTGGATAGCAACTCACGTCTCAATATCAGGCTGGATGGGTTAATTGCGCCCTAGTCCTTAGGGATCTTCAACATTGTTACTTGCAGGCTTGCAGCATTGCGATTATGTAAAAGTTAAGTGCTCATAGTATTCATATCCATGTAAAACGCCCTTGTTCTCGTCCAAGAACGAACTATCGTAGAAATCGCTCTCTAATAGATTCCTGAGGGATATATCTCTACTCTTCAACCCACCACGCAATGTATCGCATTCCATATGTAAAAAACAATCCTCACCATCATCTCCCTCCCCATCTACCTCTGCTTATGTCTATACATAAATCTCAACCCCAAGAAAGCCACTATTCTATAGGCCGCCCCTAACGCCAACAACATCAGCATATCCTCCTGAAACCTCCCCAAATTATACCCCACCGCCGTTTTCGCCGTATCAATATCGTACAAATACCTCAGCGGACTCACATTCTGCGTGAAGTACCCCTCCGCCAACCAAGTCCCCGGAGTCGCTCTCCACAACCACACGACGTGCCAGCTGCGGACTTTCCTCAAGCTGGGCGACATACCGTTCAGGACCCCGACAATGAGGGACGCCATGACGGAGAGAAGCGGGCCGTCCTCACGTCGCGTGACCATAGAGACGCAGGATGCGAGTCCGTAGATACACCAGAAGTAGAGGAGATTCGCGGCGAACATGTCCATCCAGCTGATGCGCGGGGTAGTCATGAGAGCAAACAGGACGGTGAAGTGGAGGTTCGCGAGAATCATACGCGGGATGGTGGATATCACTTTCCCGATATAGTATGCGAAGCGGTTGTGACCGGCCGCTGCTTCGCGCCAGAAGACGAGTTTTTCCTCGCCGAAGATCTTGACTCCGGGCGCGGATGCAGTAAGACCGATGGCGAGACCGACGAGGAGCGCCATTTGCGGAACGGAGCCGTAGTCGACTGAGGAGGAAAGCATGTTGTATGGCTCGACTAAAATTCCGCGGAAGTTCAGACCCTTTTGGTTGAGCTCCGCGAGACCGATCAGGAAACCTGCCATAGCACCGACGCCCAATTCGAAGATAAAGGATTCCTTGACTCGGTATTGTTGGACCATGGAACGGATGAAACAGTGGTAGATTTGCTTGTACCAGTACATGCCGCGGGTTTTGATTGTGGATGATAGTGCGTTGGATTCGGCCATGGAGATGGACATCCCTTTGACCTCTTCCATTGAAGATCTGGGACGGCTTTGCCATTGATCGATGAGTGGTTGGATGCTGGCGTCTCCGGTGCGTTTGTACAGACGTCCTTCGCCTGCAATGATATCACCCATGACATCGGAGGGGTTGCCGTGGTTGGGGAATTTGAAGCCGAGACCTTCGAAATGGGGTTTCATCTCAACCTGTGGTCCAAGATAGATCATGCGACCGGCACCGAGGAGTACGAGACTGTCAAGGGACTCGAAAATCTCTTGGCGGGGTTGATGGATAATCGTAACGATAGTCATACCGAGACGGGAAAGAGCCTTGAGAGTTTTCATGATGGAGTTGGCAGCTGTAGCATCTAGACCGGAGGTTGGTTCATCGAGGAAGAGCGCCCTAGTGGATATGTTAGTAAAGGGTGCGCCCATAAACATTGAGCAGAAAAACTTACATAGGTGCAGCTGCTAATTCCATACCAATACTGACTCTCTTTCTTTGTCCGCCAGAAATGACTGGCGCTGCGGTACTTCCAACTAACGAGTCCTTGACATGAGCAAGTTGGAGACATGCAATCAGGATATCAACGTGATTTTGAATCTCACTGTCAGACCATGTGCAAGGTAACCGGATTCGTGCAGAGTGAAGAATATTCTCGCGAACAGTAAGCTCAGGAAGAACGATGTCGTCTTGAGGAACATAGCCGATGATTTTCTTGTATCTGTTCTGGTCAGTTGCTGCAGTATGTACCGGGACAGGAGGACATACTTTGCGATATTTCCAGCAACACCATTAACCTTGGTAATACCACCAGTGTTTTTAGTTTTACCCATCAAGACATTAACGAAAGTAGCTGCGATTTATTAGCCCAGACTTCCGATGCAACGTCTTCCGATGCAACGTCTTCCGATGCAACGTGGACGAGACGAGTTTCTGAAGAGAACTTACATTTTCCCGCACCACTGGCTCCCATCACACCCCAGAGGCTCCCAGCATCGATCAATCCCGAGACATTAGAAAGAATAGGTTTCTTGGCCTTCGGGGGCTGGAACTTCAGATCCTCAAACTCGAAAGTGAGACCGAATTTTGTAGCTCCCAAGCACTTTGAGAGAGACTGAACAAACAACTGCAGATCCGTGCTCATCGCTTCGTCCTCACCTTCACCGTTATACAAGTTTCCCTCGCCAATTCCTCCTGCCTCCATTTCAGCGAACTCTTCGAAACCTGTTGGTTGTCGACGAAGGTTCATGATCCGTTCTTCCATTACAATATCATTCTGCTCCCGTGCCACCATCAATTGTTCGTCGTGTATTTGAGCATAATCCCTGTTTCGGAGTCGTCCCGGTTTTGTAAACGTTTTCCTGTTTGCCCTCTTCTCTTTCTTAGGACTTCTGTTGTGGAATTTCTGCTTGATCTTCAGGCCAACTACTAATACCACCAACAGTACATCCACGATAAGTAGACCAGCCATCGGACCAAATGACATATCTCTGCTGCTCCCCTCGGGACATCTCGAAGCGACTGAACATTTTATAGGCGATTCAGATCCTTGACGACAGAAAGATCCGGCAGGACACTTAATTTGATTTCTCCCCGGTGCTGGGCAATAGTATCCAGTCTCGCAAATGGATGGCTCGAATGCTCCTTGTGCTGGTATACAGGTTCCGCCAGATAATCGCGCTGCTTGACACGCAGGCACCGGTGGGCAATATTCCGGAAGAGCAGTGGCTGTATTATTTGGGCCTAAAGGATAATATTAGCAGCTATTTTCCAATTGTATATGGATCTTGGTCATGTCTCCAAACTTACAATAGAACCCGGTTAAACATCCGGTCTCATTCCATGATTTGAGATCTTGTATAATCACTGGTTGTTGGCCAGATAGACACGACGAATTTCCTAACATTATGAAAAAACAAGAAAAGAAACCGAGTTACAGATTTCCTCGTTCCTGCTCTTACATCAAAGTACAATTGGAAAAGGAATGAGAAAGATAGAAGTAAAAGGACCTACCTTCCTCGGAGCTTACCACACATACTTATTCGACATGCTCACTCCAGCTCATCCTATCTGAGAATATTCACTTTACGTGAAATGTCGAAATTGCAGGCAAAGAGCAAGGCTCTGTACGGCTTCGGAAGACCTAAGCCTTGTTTGCATGCTCTTTACGCCGCATACCCACAGTGGTTCCAATTATACACCAACGGTTATAGGTTGGAGAAGAATTGGGAGTAGATATTGACCTCTTCGACAACCCCATGTATGGAAATCATGTGCAGAGCCGTGCGTATCACAGAAAGATCACCACAGGTCTGGTCACCCTGGTAAAATACGGGTGGAGGTTGTCAGCAAGCGCAGGTTACCACTTATAAGCGATCCTTGGTTTCACGATCTCCACCTCTAGCAGAATGTTAAATCTCCCCTGCTAATTTCGAAGGAAGCTTAAAATTCACTTGATATGACACCACTATAGGGTTAGTTACCCACTCCTCACTTTGGCGATGAGTTGCTCCTTCAGGTTGCCATTCAAACCAATCTCGGCTCTTCACCTTTTGTGTTTGACTTAGCGAAAGCGAGGGAGATTTAATCTACGAAGGTAGATAGATAGGTCTCCACCAATTCAGGTGGCCCTTCATCGCACCGAAACGAGCTTTATCAGTTCCATACCGTCTATTTGTCACGCCGCCGGCGACCTTCAGGAAGCAAAATTCTACAGAGCAATTTAAATGACCCTTGTGCTATGCTTGCCAAGCTTACTTACATAAAAAGCGGAATCCCTCGCTGTCATTGAAGCCGTAAAGCTACCCAGTCAGGGCATAAGCTTTTGGGGCTTGACGGCCTTACGGAATCCTTCCGACCAGGATGTGAACACACAGCCTTCTCTAAGCTCCTCCTAGCCACATTCACCCCTGACGCGAATAGACGAGCAACTGTTACCCAAAACAGTGGCTTTCATTGTTCGCAGCAGCATCATCTTCTCACACACATGAAAGTTAGCATAGACAATGACGATCTTATTATGTCAAATAGCATGCTCGTGTGCGGTACGAATCTTTCACTGTCGGAATCCCATTCTGCGCCGGAAAAATCAGCCTCGCTAGCTTGTACGTCAACTCGGCCCAGCTGTATGTCCTTACGAAGTATCCACTATTAGATTCGAACGATGGGGTCATGACCGTCATGTCCTGGGCAAAGCAAAGCAAAGCATTTCCGGTAACCCAGCAGCCAGATAACCAATTTATGGGGCTGGTAGGCATCGCTGTACAATGAACAACTATTCACCGCTGATGATCTTTTGGCGGAGCTGCCTGTGGCTCGAAGACTTCCCCTCTTTAAACGGCTCCTAGCGGCACGTGGCGGGTAGTTAGTTGTCAGCCACTCGCAATCGATCGGCAAACGCGTTCATCTATTATCAAAGTCTATTTCTGGCTATGGTATGTTGTTTGCTCTTGGCCCACAGTGTTTTGACTTAATATATCTGAAGGGAGATCCAGAGCGATAGTTTTACTTAGGATGGGATGTTGGATGATGGGAAGAAATGCTGTCGTTCTCGGTTCGAAATAAGTCAGGATGGCCAAGCTGGTCTTTCTCCACTGGTTCACAGACATTGGCTGTGGAGAATCAACAAGGCAACAAGATACTTCAAACATTCAGATATAACTACTGCTAGCACTGTCTCCCTAGTGATGTTTAATCACATATAGATGATATTCATTACATCTCTGGTTCTTGGTCTTCATGCGATACTAGTGTATCGTAGATAAACGAATGGCGATATAAACTCTTCGGCTTGGAAAAATCAGGCCGATTTGGGCAATATATTAAAGCTGATTACTGTAATCAAACGGATATTCTAAGAGCTCTAAGATATTAAATATCTTTAAAGCATTATAATCAAACGGATATTCTAAGAGCTCTAAGATATTGAATATCTTCAGAGCATTGTTACTAAACAAATGTTCTACAGAGTCTGAGAGATTATAATATTTTTATTATCCAAATAGCTTTTCTGTGCTGAGAGCCTATACCTCAGATAGGCCTGTTTTTTCCAAGCCGAAGAGATAGCTCTACTTCAGATAAGAATCACAACGGCTACAGCAGTTTTGATGGAGAGTAGATGGAAGCAAAAAGAGAACTATTCACTAGCAAGACTCATAAGTAAAACACACTTCAGAGTATCTATACATTGATGAAATTGCTCATCTATAAATCTCTATCATCTATCTTCAGGTTACATATATCTCCCTCAATCACTCCGTTGCACTTCCCCCTCCTCTATCTCTACTGTATACACTTTCATATAACCTTCACGCCTCCACTACCAAGGAATCTCCTCCCCCTCATCAGACCTCGCAAACGTCCCCGAAATCTCCATCGTCGCCCCATCAAACAACCTCACCAAATCCCTTACCGCATCCTCAAACTTCAATGGCGCCTCCACGCCCACCGTCCTCGCCGCTCCATTCCCCATATCCGTCTGCACCCACCCGGGATGCACCGGCACGCTAATCAAGCCCTCATTCTCATAATGGATCTTCCTCATCATATAATTCACCGCCGCCTTCGTGATCCCATACACGAAGAACGGCACCGGTATATCTTTGATGGAAGCGATCGAACCCATATATGACGAGATAGTGAAGAATTTCGGCACCGTAGTGGATTTCTGCAGGAGGGGATAGAAGGCGTTGAAGAGTGTTAGGACGGCCACCGTGTTGGTTTCGAGATGGGTGCGCAAGTCGGCGGAGGTTACTTCTGCGACGGGCTTTTGCGCTTCGGTGTTGAGGATCCCGGCGTTGGAGATGAGGACGTCGAGTTTGGTGATGGAGTGTGTAGATTCGAGTTCTTGCACGGCGGCGTAGGGGTCTTTGTCCGAGGTGGAGTCGATCTTGACGGTGATGATCTTGCTGTTTTCCCCGAGTGGGACGGACGAGAAGGTTTGAAGGGCGTTGGGGACGTCCCGGACACCGGCTATGACGGTAGTGTTGGGGCGCTGCACGAGTGTGTCAAGGACCCCTTTACCGAGTCCGCGGTTGGCTCCGGTGATGAGGTAGACGAGTGACTTGGACATGATTGAAGATATGTTTTTGACGGCCTAGAGGACTTGAAGTCTTTTATGCTTGTGATCAATGATGGAGATGTGAATGTATGGATAGATTCTGAACTTTGAGTTGTTTGCAAAGTATGATGGTTGCGAAGTCACTTATGATGATGTGGATTACATCTTCGTTCCCATTCCCTCATCCCTTATATACACCACAAGCACTACAAGAAACTGCCAACTACTGTTTAAACCAAGGAGGACTCATCGGATTTCCAATCCTCGCTGATAAATGACTCCCCAGCTACATGGTCAGAGACACCATCGATAACTTTCACGGTTAAAATCTAAGGCCATACACACAGTTAGAATAAACATAGACACATCGCCATATCCCCTTTATAGTAATCAGCACCACCATTGCCCGACTCGAGTAATCACTCCGCGTTCGTGTTCTTTTTCTCAAGCTAACCTAAAAATAGATTGACTAATATCTTAACAAAGACTGTGTGCCAAAATAACGAAAAACAAGAGCATTGTCAAAGAAGAGCAAGAATGAGGGCCAAAGGCTGCTTAGATAGCAAATATGTGCCTTGCACCAGTTTGTACCGTATTCGGTAATTGGGCACGGCGACGCCGCAAGATTGATGCGGTGTAACGGTGTTCAGTAATCTTTTGAATATCGGATGACTCCTGTCTGGTAGTCGGGGCAAAAACCCACCGTTCGGTAAGAGATGGCAATGTGTCTTGTTGAAGCGTGTGCTCGCAGATTTAATGCAGAATGCTAGCTATTTGATGCGAGGCCAGATGGTGCTCATCGCAGTACCAACTTCTCCATTCGGGTGAATTGTCATATAAGTCAGATCTGCCAGGAGAGAGTTCTTTAACTATAGGCATCTTGGGTCGAAAATATCAGACACTTTCCACCAACATATGGCTTTCCCGAAGAAATTGTTAAGATATTTGGCCACGCCAGTTTCCTCTCCATATCATCCATAGGTGCTCAAACCCCACGGAAGTACACCCCTCTACTTCTTCAACTCCTCCCTCCCAATCCTCACCAAATCCTCATTCAAAAGCGTCTCCTTCTCAATCTCCTCAACCCCCTGCTTCAACAGCGTCGCCGCAACCTCACTATTCTCCACCCGCGGAAGCCCAATAACCGCACACCCAATCGTCGACAGCACACTCATCACCAACCCCCGTTTTCCCGGCGCATCAATAAGACCTGGCCTCGCAATCCCCACCTCAACTGCACCTTCCGACTCTTTTGCATAGTCAAGAACATGTGACTCAACTTCACCCTACGCGAACACACTTAGCGTCGTGGAGATAAGATCCAAGACCGGAGAAACTCACCCGCATCAAGTAGTAGTCGCCGAGCACCCATGGCTTCTTCGTCTGGTCGCGCTCGCCATTCGCACCGCTGACATACAAGAACCGGAACGGGTTGGCAGCAGTAACCTTATTACGTGGCAATTGGGTGATGGTCTTGAGCCCATTCACCGTATAATCGAAGCAGATTTTCGTGTCTCTTCGGGTGTCATCGTGTTCAGCTGAGAGGGGGTGATAGCAATGAGCCTGGAGTAGTGATCAATATAATTGTTTGAACCGCAGACTGTTGGATGAATCATCCAAATATGAAAAGGAGAACTTCTCATACCAGATGCAGGCATCAGCACCCGCAAGCTCCTGCTTTACACTCTCTGAGTAGTTTTCAAAATCATCGCAAACGACAGGCTTTAGCTTTGTGGCGTCGGCGGCGGGGCCAAGGTCCTGCGGTACGGTGGTGGTGCGGCGGGCCAGAGCTACGATGGAAGTGATGGCCTGGTGGGAGAGAGCTTGTTTGATGAGCTCCGTGGCAACGAAACCGGTAGACCCGGCGATGATGAGCTTCATGATTTCAGGTTATTCAAGAAGCCTGTGATGGATAGAGTATATTTCTAGATGATATCAACAACAATTACGTTAGTTATGTTGGCAGCTAGCCTTTTTCGGTCAGTAAGCTGTGTTATTCTGCCTGCCAAGCCAGCGACGTTTGTGCAACCCAGGAAGGACTTCAAAAGTTTTATTGTTTGAAAGAAGCTATATGATAAGTATTGTGATTAAATACGTTGCCTTTATTTGGGCAAGTAAGCTGCTGGTCAGTAAACCAACATTTACACTCCCCTGGACTGGTTTCATATATCAAGTGATAAAGAGAGGTCAAGAGGTAGTTGTAGATGATAAGGTAAATATGCGCTGGTCATCTCCCTTTCCACTACCTGATCCATAGTATTCACGTATCTGCCCAGTTAAAAATATATGTTTGTGTCGAAATATACTCAGCCCACCAACCAATTTACAATGAATATATCCGTTTTCGTGCACGAATGTCCAAAAGTATATGCCAACGCCCGCTCTATATGCACCTGCCCATCGGCAAACTCCGATTAAACCATAAAAACACCGCCATAACCTAGCAACCCATGAACTCAAAAATAATCTGGTGCATCGCCATGACTATAAACCAGGTCTACCAGGGTTCCGCCGTCGACGGTAGAATATTCCAGTAGTTTTCTGCCCTTGAGTATCGGCAAAGCTCCTCCCAGGCCTCACCAGACTGTCATTAAACTCGTGCCATTCATCCGTCCAGTTATCGTGAGGATCTATCCGACGAACTAGGGACCAATAATGTCCAGTGTCGTTCCTCCCCGAGTGTTGAATGACTGCATAACATTCATATATAAAAGGTGGCTTCTGCTGTTCCAAGACCTGTCCCGCGAAGTTGTCCTCTGCTCTATGCTCTTGGTTCAACCATGTCCAAGGTGACATATCTAGTTCCTGGGGGAAAGACACCGGGGTATCAAGCTTGAATCCGCCGCCAGCGCCTCCTGATCCATGGTACTGAGATCGTTTGACTTCTATCATGAGGTACTCTGGCAGGTAAGAATACTTGCTTCTCACTACCTTCTTTTGATCTTTATGTTCGGCAGTAGTGCGTTTGCAGTGGTCGCAATCAACGCTTTGCTTTGTCTCCTTCTGCAGCTCGTCGAAAAGCATCGCTAATGATACTTGTTTTACGCCATGCGGTATTCCCAACTGGACCGTGGTCGCAATTGGTTCGCTATTCCGCGTAGTAAAACCGCAATGATTGCACGTGGATTCAAAGAGCGTCTGGACACCTAGCATTTGTAGGAGCTGAGAATCTTGATATTTCAGACCTTCTTCGTAGATCCTGCGACATGTCTCAAGTCTAGACACATTTTTCGCCGGATTAGTATTTTCTATCACACCCGAATCGTCCTTGTCGCGGCGAATGTTGTGTTCATCTAATAATATGTTCAAGAGCCACTGGAGGAATTCCGCGGCATCGTGCTGTCTTTGCGAACCATAACATAGGGTTTGATCTGAGTTAGGGGACCTAGCATCTGTTGCGTGGACATAACGCTTGGCTATCTTAGTATATGAATGTCAACATATAATGTTCAGGGACATACCATAAACATTCTAGGAACAATTTCGTTATATTTACCACACCACATGTGTTGTAGTAGGCTGCATAGATTGCGTGTCATTAGTTGCTTTGGCGGGCCCGGTTCATCCTCTTTTGCTGGTGGCAAATTCGGGGGAGGATATCTATACTGCACTAGAAATCTCCTGATAGCCGGCGAGGCGCTCAAGGCTTGGATGACAGAGTTCATATAGCAAACTGCGCCGTTGATATTCTTTAAACCACACAAACCCGGCGCGCAGCTAGATTGAGCAACACCATTGGTCATGGCATAGCTAGCGACTGAGGACTTTTCTGATATGCCGTTGGATCGTTGTCTGGGTAGTGCGGGTGGTGGTCGCGTCGGAGGAGGCGGAACCGCCGAGACTTGATTATGCATCATCGACCTTGGTGTCGACGGAAGTGCCATCGACTGCTTAGTTGATGGAATTTCCGGGTATCTTCTGAGAAAGTCCTCCGTTGTCTTCGCGTAGAAGGCTTCATCTAATACTGTACCATCTGCTGAGTCGATATCTGCCTCTTCAGCTTGAGTACTCAATGCTGCATCCCATTGAGCTTCTTCAGCCTCCGAAAGAGTTCTTGATCTCGTGTCACGTCTCTTGACATGGGAAGCGCGAGCCAATGACACTCGACCCAAAGGTCGGCCGTGCTTTGAGTTTCGGTTTGTGGAAGGGTTGCCTGCCTTGGAGCTCTGCAATGCCCCTGGGCCAACAAGATCGGCCCAAGCATCAAGGCCTCCCACAAGCAACATCGGTCTTCGTTTTAGTTGATGGTCATACGCATGATCATATATTATCTTGCTGAAGTGTTTGAGGTAACTTGAATTGGGCGGAGAAGAATGCGCGACATCCACAGTGGTTGAAGACTGATCGTAATATACCACTAAATCAAAATCATGCTTCTGGTCATACAACCTTTGCTCATTCTCAGGCGAGAGCACTATTCTCTCTCCCAAATCTTCCGCAGACATATCATCTCGGAGGGATATGGGTTCAATGCAGATAATGCATTGTGCCATGATATGCCCTTCATCAAACTGATCTCTGCTTCGAATATCGACAAGTAGAAGACTCAGAGAACGTGAACCCATCTTAATGTATTCATACAGTTGTTCGGCACTGACGGTTGTCGAATTGGGGATGAAGGGTCTACTGCTCATCGTATCCTGTTCAGGTTGAGAGTGGTGGTCTAAGGTATAATTATTAACCTCAGGCGGAGAGAAGTAATTAGCTCTATCGTCGGTTGTCAAAGGCGATCGAGCGGACATAGAGGTTGAAATAGTGGAGTCTCTCCTTCCGTTAAAGTATGAGGATCCCCGTGAGACCAATAATGGCGGGTTGTTCGTAGACACTGTGTCAGCGCTGCGTGCAGGACTGTAAATTGCGTCTGGTGGTCTTGGCATCGTGGGAATAGTTGTGTCCATATCAAGGATAGGTTTCTCTGTCTTACCAGAAGTAGGCGGCATCTCCCTTGGCCCAAGAGGACGCACGCTGCTAGCACTATGTTTTGCAAGTGCCGCTACCGAGCTATCTTGATGTGGGATCGGTTGGGTGCGGATTCGTGGATCTTGAGCTGGTATGGAGCTGTTCAGACTTCTCAGTCGGGCGAAACGTGCGGCCAAGTCATTTTCGGATGAGTTAAGTGGTGTCTGAATAGAGTTTCCATGTAAGCCTTGTGGCTTTGGTTGTATAGGTGGTTTTGCTCGGTTCCCCATTGTTCCTAAACCGGCGGGAGATTGCTGTTCTTCGCTACGACGTGGACTTGCTACCAGTCCGTTCACGAGTGCAGTCCCTCCATTGCCGCCGAAATCTGGACGACCTCCTTTGCCAGCCTCCGCCACAATGGGCTTTGGCGCAAATGGTCTCACCCCGCTCTTCGCATTGTTCTCCTTGATCAATTCTTTGACTTCCTCGAACTTCGGGTGATGCATATTGATCCGCTTCTTCAGTCCAGTATAGAGTCGATGTAGCTCTCCCCTGTCCGTTTGTAATTCGTGGTAATTCGCATTTTGGGGGATGTAGTTGACCGCTATGATAGAAGCTATGATATACTCTTGGAGGGCTAGATCAGGACGCTTGAAGTCGAGGTAGGTTTCCGCTTGTTTCGCAGCCGTTTCCCCAGCTTGTAGTAGTTTCCGTATAGAAGACCCAGGGGCGATTTCTGGTTTTGCACGCACCAGGTCATCTAGATGTGGAAACACTCGACTGCCACCTTTCATCGCATGTGCACCGTTGATTCCCTCGCCATTTATAGAACTAACTGGGCCAAATCCATTGACGGAAGTGGCTCGCAAGTGGGGTCCACCGATGGCCGCTGGACTCATGGCTACAGAGGTTCAAAATTCCGCCGAAGCATCCCGATGTAGTGTATTATACAAGTGTACCTAATCGTTGGTCCGGTAGTGGGTTCGCACTCCGGAAGAGGAAGAAAAGAATAAGAATTGGGCTCGCTCGAGGTTCGATGGGGCTGTTCTAGCGCTTCTAGCGGCGGAGAGTTGAAAGAGTCCAGCGTTGTAAAGTAGTCAAAAAGCCCGATAACTAGAACAAAAGGTGCGATGGAAATCTGCGTAACTTGGGTTATTGTTGCAGTTGTCTTTGTTGCCCGTATGCGCCACACGCATTCTTTGAGAATCGAAATTCCCTATGTGGCTCCCGCTCACCAAGACCGGATTTTGATATGTCGGCACGGACGAAGTTTATCGACGAGCCGTTGTACCGCAAGTCGTGCGTAGTTTACTGGGGCCCTCCGAGGCAAGGCAGGTAGAGAGTGTTGCTATACTTAGATAATTCAAACTACTCCGAGATCGTGAAGATTAAGACATCCAAGTTTAGCAGCGATCGATGTGTATGTATCTCACTTCCTATGAGCCGAGGAACTGTGAATCAGACTGTAATTGTAAGAACACTCCACAGCTTTGATATGAACACACTGAAGTCCCACCCACTACACGTGATTCGCCATGGAGTTATAGCTTCAATTACTAATCGGGTGGAAGCTCAAGGTCCCGCCTACGTACCCGGAGTAGGTAGCTGTCTATCCACCAAGCACCTCACCCACACGCTACGATATTTCGTGCAACCCATAAAAGGGAATCATTCAAACAACACTGGCCGGACGCTACATTCGTCGATTAAAAATCTTCCAGGAACATCGGTAGTCGACGGCAGACATCGTATTTCTATTATCTGAAGAATAGCCCGTCATCTCCAGCCGCCAACATGATGGCAGGATGGTTTGCCTCCAACTCTGCTCTTGATGAGCAGATTGAGAAGGCCACCAACTCTTCCTTGTTAGTCTTGCAAGTTATCGTATTGGAGTAATTTCTTGCTAACTAGAGCAGAGAAGATATTGCACTCAACCTCGAAATATCCGACATAATACGATCGAAAACGGTTCGCGCAAATGAGGCCATGCGATCTCTTAAACGGCGCATAGGCAACAAGAATCCTAATTTCCAGCTTAGTGCTTTGAACGTGAGGAAATACTGGGGTCCACACAATATTTCTATTGCTAATAGAATTTCTAGCTCACAGACACATGCGTGAAGAATGGAGGTTCGCATTTCCTCGTCGAAATTGCGTCGCGAGAGTTCATGGATAATATGGTTTCACTTCTCAAAGCATATGGCGGGGCGGCGGTCAACGACGATGTAAAAAACAAGATATTGGAGCTTATTCAGAGCTGGGCTACAGCAACAGAGGGTCGCAATGAACTATCATATATCGGAGAAACTTACAGGAGCTTACAAAGAGATGGGTTTAGATTCCCTCCAAAGACTGATGTTGCGAGTAGTATGCTGGATAGTAGTGCGGTTAGTATGTCCTCATATGTGTGCATTGAAACGGTGCTAATTCTTTCAAGCCGCCTGAATGGATAGACTCGGACGTCTGCATGCGTTGTCGAACAGCCTTCAGCTTCACAAATCGTAAACACCATTGTCGAAATTGCGGAAATGTCTTCGATCAACAATGCTCGAGCAAAACTTTACCTCTTCCACACCTTGGGATCATGCAACCAGTTAGGGTTGATGACGGCTGTTACCTGAAGTTGACCGACAAATCCTCGAGAATTCCATCATTTACGAACGATCGATCGCAAGCTCATGCATCACATAAACACAAATCACATTCGTCCATGCAGCCTAGGAACGCGCGGGTTGATGATGGCTTCGATGAGGATCTTAAACGCGCTCTGGCGATGAGTCTTGAAGAGGTCAACGGTAATGCAGGCGCAGGTTATGTCCCACAATCCAAAATCCAGCCCGCCGCAGCTACCCATGCACAGACTACCAAAAATGCGACTGCAGCTGCGCCGTCTAAACCGGCCGAGGAGGAAGATGATGACCTAAAGGCAGCTATCGCAGCATCGCTTGCTGATATGGAGGAACAGAAGAGAAAACATACCGCTACCATTAAAGAGCAATCCTCGAACGCTAAATCGACTAGTGCTCCGACACCTTTTGCTCTCCACAAGAATGATTATGAGCTTACCCCTGTTGAGGCTGAAAATATCAACCTTTTCTCTACTTTAGTGGATAGATTGCAAACGCAGCCGCCCGGGACAATATTGAGGGAGCCCCAAATACAGGAACTTTACGATAGTATTGGAGCACTGCGTCCGAAGCTCGCACGAACTTATGGAGAAACTATGAGCAAACATGGTATGTAACCATCATCCCAAAATAGCTATAATCTGGACTAATATCTTGCAGATGCTTTACTTGATTTACATGCGAAACTATCGACGGTTGTTCGATACTACGATCGCATGCTTGAAGAGCGTCTATCAAATACTTATAATCAACATAGTATAGGAGCATATAATGTTCCTCATACGCCTAGCATGTACCCTAGTATACCTTCTAATGTCGTTAATGGTCCTGGAGGTGCGGAAAGTTTCTACACCGGTGCCCCCCAGCAAGAGCCTTATGGTCGTCCACAGTCGACCTACTCCTACACATCAACTCCGCAACAATTCAACGAATACAATAAAAGGGCTTCAGTTGCTACCCCTAACTATCCGGCGCCCGACAATCGGAACGACAATTATTCACAGTATCCTCCTCAACAAGGACAGCAAATCCAGCGCCAGCATACAGGGGGTTGGCAGGCGTCTGGTCCCACTCCTACGCAATATGCATCGCAACCAGCTCCATACTCACAAGAGGCTCCACCACAACAACAGCAACAGCCATCGGTTCCACCTCCAGCACAGCCAAGTGCCCCTCCTCAAGCTCCCTCAAACTTTGCTCCTTCAGAAGCAGCTAACACACCGTCAGCTGATCATGCTACACTTTATTATGGCGGAAATGTCCAATCCCAGGCTCAACCACCGCCTGAGCAAATTAACCCGCACTATCAACAGGTTCAAGCACCACCTCAATTTTCTTCCACGGGCCCCAACGAATCTTCGCAACAAATTCCTCAACAGCAATCCAAACCACAAGAACAATCATTATATCCCACGCCGCAACAACCGGCCCCTTACTGGTCATCACAACAGCATGCGCCAACACCACAGCCGTCATGGGCGCCTCCACCTGGCTCGACATACAATGGCTATACTCAAGAGTCATTCCCATCCGCACCTCATCATGCACCGCAACCTAAAGTAGTCGAAGAAAGTCTTATAGACCTCTAAAATATCCAGTTTTACGGCGAGGCGTTTCGTGTGGCATTTTGTAACTGTGAATACCTCTCTTTGGATTGCGAAACGGTTTTCGGCGTAGGGAATGAAGGTTGAACGGGTTCATGGATATTTTGGGTGCCATGTTGTGGGAGACAATAACTGTACATTGATAGTTTGACGATAGTATTGCTATACTTTTTGCGCCAATGCATTGATCTATATAGCAAGCAATTTCCTTTCAGCTTGCATCTGAGCTAGTTCGTCCATCATGTGAGATATGTAAGTTTTGGGACGACGGCATGCCCCGGACGGTCGGATGCTCTAGTCAGTGCCGTGAATGACACAGATCATAAGCAAAGCTTCAAGTCCATGCCGCCGGTCGCAGACAGGAGACTAAGCATACACTTGCTTCACCAGTGGGTGCATTAACTCATTTGCCAACCTACTTTAGCTACCCAGAATCACACCAAATCCAGCAACTTATACAAATTCTAGTTCGTGAGATTTCTAATCTACATTGGAAATAACTTTGAGACTTTTTTATTGGAATAAAACCTTTGAACCAAGGTTCAGACTAAACCTCAAAATTTGAATTTTGGATAAGTTTCAAAGTGGTCAAACTTGGATATATTTTGAAGAGATGTTAGTACCGGCAAACCCGGGTGGAGTTTGGTCATAACCACCCAAATTCTTGCGTCAGTACTCCTCACCTGCTCAAAAATCAGAAAGTTGAGATATTAGTATCCGATTAACTCTGATGTATCACCAAGTTAAAAAGGGCTTAGAGATTCATTGATGGTTGTTTTGAGAAGCATTACAACTTATTTGTTGGTAGAGATAAAGCCGTTCTCGAATCGGATTTTTGGCGTTGGTTCACAAACTCTACCAGGTGAGGGGGCTTGGTTGATCTAGCTTATCGCTTATCGGGTCATGATGATGAATGAGAGGCTCAACCCCACTATGACCTTTCATGGAAATTCTTCGCTCGCTCTGGCATACTTCATTAGCTACCTTGGATAGGATATTTCCATTTCGACTACTTGCCTTCCCGAAAGTCTTTTAAAACGAATAGAAGTTATAGATCTTTCTTTTTTCTGACCGCAACCCTATCTCAACTTGAATATCAAATCGAATCACTGGGAATCTCTTACTCGCTCTCTTAAAATGTCGCGCCATAAGCTTGTGAAGAATCTTGACCTCGACGATGAACTAGATGATTACGATGGCGCCGACTATGGGTATGATGATGAAGATGTCGCAGCAGACGGAGGTATGGCGGAGCTCGCACTCTCCTTTATTTAATATACTTGATGAACAGCAGCTAACCAAGCAATAGAACTCAGCGAAGAAGATAAAGGTTCTATGATTAATCAACTATGCGAATTCCAAACTGATCCGTACAATAGAACAAATGCGATTAGGAACGATAAAAGCTCGAGAAGCACTACCTGCAAACACAAATAATATTACAGATAGCCAAATACAAGAGGCTTTATGGCACTATTATTACGATGTTGGGAAGTCTGTATCCTATTTGGTCAATACATACGCACCCCGCTCTCCGAAGGCTCCTAAGAATTCTGGTGGAGGTAAAGCTACAGGTACGTCACTTTCGTTTGAGGCTGGAAATTTGTTGCGCCAGTAGGGTTTTGTGCATACCTACGGACAGAAGGTGGGTTTTTCTCATTCGTTACAGAGAATCGCCAGAGGGTACATTTTGGCTAACAGTAAGATTAAGAACCTAGAGATTCTTTGGTGCAAGCCTGTGCAAAGCCTTTCTCAGTGTCCGAATTTTTCAAGGACATGCCATGGCTCAATGTACCCCACAAACGTCAAGCTACTCTCATACCTCCCGAGTATCCTAAAGGTGGACTACTAGGAGGTTCCTCAAATGATACTCCCAAGATGTCGAAGTTACAAGCTTTAGCAGCAGCTCGCAAGAAGAAGGCACAGGAGCAGAAAGGTTCTACTTCTGAGGTGGAGAAACCAATGGCAAACCTTTCGCTCAATTCCTCAGAGGAGCAAAACCCAAACACTGCAGCTGAGAGAACACCTGAGAGTGCGGATAGTTCGACACCAAAACAACGAGGGTTTCCACTTCGGAAGCGCAAAGATTCAAATCCACACGAGAAAATATCCAAGCAGCAACCCTCGTCAAGAGATATCGCAGTACCTGAGAGCTCTAGTGTGGACGCATCCCCTGTTTATCAAGCGCCTCCATCGGCCTTTGCAAGCACGATGTTTCAAACAGCCGAACCGCGCCCTGGACCGCCACTGGACAACAAATTTACCATGCCTTACATTTTAAATCCTGTCGCAATGCCTGCTAATCCATTTGCAGGACCTAGTCCAGATGATGTTGTTATAGCAGCTCAGTCGAAAGGTTCGACACATTCTGCGAAATCAAAAAATTGAGACTAATCATGCAGCAGCGGCTGGTAAGGGCAGCAAGGGTCCCCCAAAAACAAATGGGGAGAAGAAAGCAGCTCAAATAGCCAATGGTGTTGAAGCGATGAAAATCGATGAGACACCAAAGGCAAGAAGTAAGAATTTGGATGTTCTCGCAGAGTTCAAGAAAAAAAACTCGAAGAATGCTGCAAATTTCGTCGTCATAGGTATGGTAGAACCCAACTTGAAAAATACTCAGAAGTTCTAATACAGACAGGCCACGTTGATGCTGGCAAGAGTACTCTTATGGGTCGCCTTTTATATGATCTGAACGTTGTGGACCAAAGAACTATAGAGAAGTACCGCAAGGAGGCGGAAAAAATGGGCAAATCCTCCTTCGCCCTCGCGTGGGTTCTCGATCAAGGCAGTGAAGAACGTGAAAGAGGTGTGACAATTGACATTGCAACGAACCATTTCGAAACGGGAAAGACGGTTTTCACAATTCTTGATGCTCCAGGCCATCGTGATTTTATACCGAACATGATCGCTGGAGCAAGTCAAGCTGACTTTGCCGTTTTGGTTATTGACGCGAATACCGGATCTTTTGAATCTGGCTTGAAAGGGCAAACTAAAGAACACGCATTACTGGTGCGAAGTATGGGTGTTCAGCGCATCATCATAGCGGTAAATAAGCTTGATACGGTTAGCTGGTCACAGGAGCGATTCGACGAAATCTCCCAGCAGGTATCTGCATTTCTCACAGCTGCCGGCTTCCAGGAGCGGAACATCAAGTTCATACCTTGTTCTGGTCTTCACGGTGACAACATTACCAGCCGCTCATCAAACCCGTCATCTTCATGGTACACAGGACCGACTCTCGTTGAAGAACTAGACAATTCGGAGCCTATAGCCAGAGCGTTAGACAAACCTCTGCGCTTGACAATCAACGACATTTTCCGAGGAGGAGTTCAGAATCCGTTGAGCATATCTGGGCGCATTGAGGCTGGAACTCTACAGGTTGGCGATCCACTTCTCGCGCAACCCAGCAACGAAAAGTGCTTCATCAAAGGAATTGAAGTTGATAATGAGGTTATGGATTGGGCTGTGGCTGGCCAAAATGCCACGTTACATCTCAGTGATATTGATCCAGTCCATTTGAAGATTGGTGATGTGTTATGTCCACCCGGACAGCCCATCAAAAATATCAAATCTTTTACGGCAAAGATATTAGCATTCGAGTTCTTAACTCCAATGCAGATTGATGTACACAAAGGACGGTTGCATAACCCAGGAAAAGTCACGGAAATCGTAGCAGTGCTAGACAAATCTACAGGGCAGATAATAGGGAAGAAGAAGCCCAGAATTGTCAAACCGGGGCAAGTGGCGAGAGTTGTGGTCGAGCTGGAGACATCTGTGCCATTGGAGGCACCATCACGGGTTGTGCTGAGAAGTAACGGAGAGACGATAGCAGCGGGCTTGCTAGAGTGATTTGACATTGTGTTGGTGTACAATCTGAGCTGTATCTACGCATAGCATTGGCCAGTTATTGCATTCTTGGGTGGAAAATGGAAATTAGGATGGAATACATTAATTGAGGAAAAAGTCAATAAGCACAGTGCTCTATGCCTAGAATTTATATGCTATTCGTATGCTCTCATACCACATCTAAGTGTTATTTCGTCTATGGCCCGTGTGGGAACAAAACCTTAATAACACTACGAACGTTTATCTGCTTGAAACCCGCATCGCGTTATGATTCAGACGTTTCTCAAATGCTTCCTTTGAGCCTTCATCACGGACACGCTCTTCCTGGCCAAAGAAGCTCCCTTCTGACTCCATGGTAGGAGGCGGGTTACGGGAAAAGCGCTCCTGACATGAGAATGAGTCAAGGAAATCTCATTGCATGGAGCATTCACACGAATAGCAAATGAATCAGGAGCAATACGGCAACAAGATGTCTTGAAGAAAGGACAGATATATGTTTTGGGGATCCTTGGAGGTCATTCACAATGTTGGTATTGGCGGGGCGGCGGTAAGATGCCATATCGAAATGTGTTCATTTTACAGCACCGTTTCCCGCTAAGTCTAAAATTAAGTGAACTTCCGCCACACATGAGTCAGTCTTTTGTCAAATGTTGCCGGCATTCAGGGTTGAGGTTGGAATATGCTAGCATTCCGTAGTCTGAATTACCTGGGGTTGGTTGTCGAGAATATTCCATTCTGTGTGGAGTAAGGTGGCGGCACATTATTCAGCCTCAATTTGATACAGATTTGGATTTGGATTGCCTCGTCCAAGATCCTTAATACAGCATTGAGCAGTTGCTGCCACGTATCCGCATGAATTGCCCCGAATTTCGGGGTTATTGATTATGAGGAAGTGTCCTCTTGATCGCCTCGATTTGGTAGGTAGTTCTCTTCTTAGTTAGCACTACGAATAATTAATACGTTCCATGGTTGTCTTTGCCTTAAGTTCGGATGATGTTTGAAAGGTGCAGGTGTCCTTTTCCATACGCTTCTGCCGCATTAACTTTTTTCCGCGCCTATCATATAGCCGGGCCAATCAGAACCATCCGAGGTTCAATTCGGACAGATTTCCATTTCGACAAGTACCTTTGATAAAGTCGAGCTCCTCCCACTTGCTGGAGTCTTTTTCTTTTCTCCCAAGAAATTACTTTCCCTTCGACAAACATATACAATTTCCCAAAGTCATCTTGATAGAAGCTATCACCATGGCCAGCGGAAACAGATCTTCCCTCTTTGTAGGGTTGTCTGCTCTTTTCTATCTTGCACTTTTATTCACTCCCCTCGCTTTCTTCCAAACAGCCCACGCACAGTCCGATCAGGACCCATTACAAGCCAATTATGGCACAGGTATGTTCCCAAAACTACCCTCGCATAAGAAAGCCCACAATGCTAACTATTCGGGAAAATAGTCATCGGTATCGATCTTGGAACCACATACTCTTGCGTCGGTGTGATGCAAAAGGGAAAAGTTGAGATTCTGGTAAACGACCAAGGACACCGTATTACTCCTTCATATGTCGCCTTCACCGATGAGGAACGTTTGGTCGGAGATGCAGCCAAGAACCAGGCTGCGGCAAACCCAAAGAACACCGTCTTTGATGTCAAGTGAGTTTTACAATTGCTTTACTTTCCGCCGATAGACAAAAGTTAACATCTGTCCTTTAGGCGTATGATTGGCCGAAAGTTCAACGACAAGGATGTTCAAGGTGACATGAAGCACTTCCCCTTCGATGTTGTTGAGAAAGCCGGCAAACCTTCCGTACAAGTCGAAACTCAAGGTGGAAAGAAGACCTTCACCCCAGAAGAGATCTCCGCCATGATTCTTGGTAAAATGAAGGAAGTCGCCGAATCATACTTGGGAAAGAAGGTCACCCACGCTGTTGTTACAGTCCCGGCCTACTTCAACGACAACCAAAGACAGGCAACCAAAGACGCCGGTACTATTGCCGGTTTGGAAGTCCTTCGTATCGTCAACGAACCCACCGCCGCAGCTATCGCCTACGGTTTGGACAAGACTGAGGGAGAACGTCAAATCATTGTCTACGATCTTGGTGGAGGAACTTTCGATGTTTCCCTTCTCTCTATTGACCGTGGCGTTTTCGAGGTTCTTTCTACCGCCGGTGACACTCACTTGGGAGGAGAAGATTTCGATCAAAGAGTCATCAACTACTTCGCCAAGAAATACAACAAGGAGAACAGTGTCGACATCACCAAGGATCTCAAGACCATGGGTAAACTTAAGCGTGAAGCTGAGAAGGCTAAGCGTACCCTGTCTTCCCAAAAGACTACCCGCATTGAAATTGAAGCTTTCCACAACGGCAACGATTTCTCTGAAACCCTCACCAGAGCTAAGTTCGAGGAGCTCAACATCGATCTCTTCAAGAAGACCCTCAAGCCTGTTGAACAAGTTCTCAAGGACGCTAAGGTTAAGAAGAACGAGGTTGATGATATTGTCTTGGTCGGTGGTTCTACTCGTATTCCAAAGGTTGTTGAACTTATCGAGGAATATTTCGGAGGTAAGAAGGCCAGCAAGGGTATCAACCCTGATGAGGCCGTCGCTTTCGGTGCCGCTGTTCAAGGTGGTGTTTTGTCCGGAGAAGAAGGTACTGAAGAGATTGTTCTCATGGACGTCAACCCATTGACTCTTGGTATTGAGACTACCGGAGGTGTCATGACCAAGTTGATCCCAAGAAACACTGTCATCCCTACCCGCAAATCTCAGATCTTTTCCACAGCCGCCGACAACCAACCCGTAGTCTTGATCCAAGTCTATGAGGGAGAGCGTGCTCTTACAAAAGACAACAACAACCTTGGTAAATTCGAGTTGACCGGTATTCCACCAGCACCACGTGGTGTTCCTCAGATTGAGGTTTCCTTCGAACTCGACGCCAACGGAATCTTGAAGGTTACCGCTGGTGACAAGGGTACCGGAAAGTCTGAGTCCATCACTATCACCAACGATAAGGGACGTCTTACTCAAGATGAAATCGACCGTATGGTTCAAGAAGCCGAGCAATATGCCGATGAGGACAAGGCCACCAAGGAGCGTATTGAGGCCAGAAACGGTCTTGAGAACTATGCTTTCAGCCTGAAGAACCAAGTCAACGATGAGGAAGGTCTCGGTGGCAAGATTGATGAGGATGACAAGGAGACCGTAAGTTATACCCAATCTCACGTCGACATGAGATACATATACTAACAATTGAACCAGATCCTCGACGCTGTCAAGGAAGCTACTGAATGGCTTGAGGAGAACGCCGCCACCGCCAACGCTGAAGACTTCGAAGAACAAAAGGAGAAACTATCAAACGTCGCTTACCCAATCACCAGCAAATTGTACAGTGGACCAGGAGGACCAGGTGGTGAAGATGAGCCAGAGGGACACGATGAGTTGTAGATGACATAAAGACCATGTTTTTGATTTTTCAGGGTGGTTTAAAGAGATAGTGGTCGGAAACTGTAATCTCTGGGCGTCTTATCAAAAGAAATAAATCGTTTCAAATTTACATTTTTTTTTAAAGGAAGATTGTTGCATTCTTCGGTTATGTGTATTTCTTGGTTTGAATTCTGCTACCATGGGATATGGATGATTGAATGAGTGGAGAGGAAGAAGGTCTTTGATACATTTCTTGCGATGTGCAAGATAATCTTTGATAGATTTGGACGAATTTTCAAGATTGTGAAAAAGATCTATCCTATTCCTACTGCGTTTGCTGGTCTGAAGTTTGAATTATGTTTATCATGTCTGATCTACGAGTTACACTGACTGTAAAATGTGAATAAGAAGTCTTGTTCATTATCATTACCTTACTATGTAAGTAAACAGATACATCATCCCCATCTATTCCATCTCATCTCGTCCATTCATTCATTGATCCATTCGTCCTTCAACACACACAATCAAGCACTCCAATCGGCCAAGGCGTCGGGACCAAGTTTCTCTTTGATCAGGCGCTCGCTGAGCTCCCAGAGGGCGGCGCCGAGGTACGGGTCGGATGCTTGGGAGGACTCTTTGCCGGGTTGCGACTGTGTTAGGAGGGGGAAGGTTAGTTAGGGGGTTGTATGAGGG
>LLKJ01000717.1:0-46103 GCA_002242865.1 Clarireedia sp. CPB17
GGGGTTGAGAGGGAGGAGTAAGGGACGGGGTATATAATTAGGGGGTAATGAGGGTGTAGGAGGGTGGGTTGTCGAAGGCGGGGAGGAAGGGCGCTTTCATGTTGCTTTGGGCGTTGGGTGGGGTTTCGAAGTAGGTGTTGTGTGTGCCGAGGTAGTGGGCGACGAGACGCCAGAGGGCGAGGTAGTCGGTGATTTCTTGCGTGCGGAGAAAGATGCCTTGGCGGGGGAGCGCGAGCCAGATTAGGGTTGCGGAGAAGGTCCCGATGGTGGCGATGCTGTCGAGGTCGTTGATGGGGATGCCGTGCTCGGGGATGGAGTAGTAGTTGGGGTTGGCGGTGGCGAGGTTGGTGATTCGGTTGCGTACGGCAGCGTGGAGGAGGCGGACTTTGATAGAGGAGATGTGGCCGGCGCCTCCGGGGCGGATGGATTCGAGGGATTGTGTTACTTGGAGAATGTGCTGCGTGGTTTCGTACATTCTTCGTCTTGCTACCTGAGATTTGTTAGCATGGTTTGAACTCAGATTGATGGATCATCTGATTCGTCTGAGTCTGCCCAGCACTGATTTCTCTTCTTCGGAAGCAGTTTCTCATAGCGCAGGAGGAACAGGCTCATTAGACGATATACTCCACCTAAATTCCCCTACGAGGAAATGGAGATTATGGTTTCACGAACGTCCTGGTGTATTTTGGGATTTTGGGTATTGGCTTTTTGGTTCTTAGCACTAGCTTTAGCCAGTGGTTTCCGCGTTGGGACGAGTATAGCAGGTTCTGGAAAGACTTGGCGAGGGAAAAGAACACCTAACATATGGTCGAGAGGTGCTTCAATGACTAACCTTTGCAGAAAACCCACCGGTCCTTGCTAAGACCTCTGTAACTCTTGCCGCTCCCATGCCTCCAAGCAAAGATTGGTATGCAAGCTTAATCACGTTAGGTTTTTATGTCCCAATTAAGAAATAGGACGTACTCCAGTCAGTATAGCACCTCCATATCTATAGAAAACCTCTTGTCCTCTTTCTATCTGCTCCCAATCCTAAACATCCAATCAGTATGCCTCCAGTCATATAGTCATGGGAGACCTACCACCCAATCCGGCACCGTATTAACCTCTTTCCACAACTTCCCTAAATCCTCATCCTCCGCCACGTTGTCCCTCAACAATTCATACAAATCCCTCTTCGGCTTGGGCTCCGCCTTCTCATCCTGTGGGACTCTACTCTGATTCCGCGGCAGTTCTCCGGTTGCCGGTGGCGATATCTTGTCCAAACGTTCTATACATCTTGATCCAAGTTCATCATATGACATCTTCAGAGGGTCCATCTGCCCTTTCGTCAAATGCTCAGGCGTCCATTGAAACGTATATCCCCAGGCATGGCGAGTGTTTTCGTCTTTTCGACGGAATGGATTGGGCCAGGCCATCTAGGTGGTACCCTTATCTCCAGTAACAGAGGAGTGAAAAAAAGGTAAGATTAAGGAAAGCAGCGGAACCAGAACCACTGAGTATGTATGAGATAACGAATAGGATTGAAGATGAAGACTGTACAGCAGTTTCCTACCAACTGTGGACAGACTAAATCACATGGTGGCATCATAGATAGACTTTCATTTTGATTACTATTCTTTAGTTCCGGCATCGATCCGGCCCGCCGAGGAAGAATTTCATCCCTTTTCCCGAGACCATGTCCGATAATAACAACAAATGGAAGTGTGGTATTGCCTTGTTCAGAAAAGTTTCGGGAATGCGCATTTAACTCAGCAAGATCGACTGAAAGGATCCGTGAAGTAAAACAATGATGTAGTACCAAGGCTGGCGAGGCTGGCGGGGCGTACGAGGCTGAAAATAGTCTTGCCCGATAAGATAACAATCCTTGCCATTTTTCCTTAGGCGAGGAGATTTTCTGAATATTTTCCATCGGACTCTTTCTGTCAGTTACGCTCCCCTCCGAAGTATGAACAGAGATGTCTTGTTCTTGTACAGCGAAAACTCTTCGATTGTTCATTCGAAATGTAACACAAGTTGATGTTGCCACATCTTTCTCCTCGGCGTATCGCCTGCGAAGGACCACCCCTCGATTCACTACCCTATCCGTTCGATTTCCGCATTCAGCATATACAAGAGCATATTCGTTCCAGGCCAGCAGACAAACTGAAAATGCTTCAGACAAGGGAAGGAATGGGTTGGGGGAGGAGACATCAGGGTCCGCCCAATACGAGCAGGAGGGGGTGACGGGAGAAAATCTGGAGGACATGTTTATGGAAATCACGCCCGAATCGATCGATGCACTTGCAGCGGAGACAATGGTTGAAGCAGAGTCATCAAGCATATCGCAGTCACCAGAACTACATGACGGAAAGCCAAAAAAGAAACCAAGGTGGGAGTGGGGTCCGCAGCCGACGGAACTACATGATGGAAACCCCAAAAAGAAACCAAGGTGGGAGTTGGATCCAGAAGTGGAGAAGACCAGGTTCAGGAGCATTAAAATCGACAACGCAGTATCAGCTTCTCCACAAGCCAGCACATCAAAAAACGACCGACATGAAACAAATCGTTATAACAAATCCAATCCGGTGAGAAATGATTGGAAGAAGGATACACGCCCAGCATGGCAAGTGCACAAGGAAGCAATGAAGATTAAATTTCCCGAGGGTTGGAAGCCCATGAAGAAACTATCCCCAGAAGCACAGGCAGGAATTCGAGCCCTGCATGCTCAATACCCAGATCAATATACGACGGCTGCGTTGTCCGAACACTTCGAAGTAGATCCTGAAGCCATGCGAAGAATTCTCAAAGCGGACTGGGTACCTAAGCCGGAAGAGCAGATGGAGCGTGAGAGACGGTGGTTTAGGAGAGGAAAGGATGTATGGAATAGATATGCACAATTAGGTGTCAAGCCTCCGAAGAAGTGGAGAGAAGAGGGGATAGGTAGAGGAAAACCGGAGTGGAAGAAGAGGGGGGCCCATACGACAAGTCGTCCTGGTCTTTCCAGTCCTGTTGACGATGTCGACGATGTCAACGATGTCGAGATTGACGAAAATGTTGAAGAATATGATGAGTCTGACGACCTTGAGGATAGGATACTGTGACACGAACTTGTCCAGAGCTATCCTTCACTATCAATGTATATTAGCAAGAAAATACCCATGAACGAATCTAAAGATCAATCGGTCAATGGTGATGTGGTAGGTGGTTAGTCACCGTCCGATTGATGTTCCATCTGGCTGCTTGTGCTGCATAACGGAATGTGCCTCTGTTTAGGTTGTGGGAGAGTAAGTAGCACCTAGAACCCGTACGTGAGACTTGAGACCGGTCGGTCTGGTACGGTCAATGTTTAGTTGACTCTAAACGCGTTTTCCCCCGAAACCCTTCCATTCACTCCCTTACCTACAATACTCCTCCCAACTGCGAACAAGGGCGACAGCAAGTATCAATCAATTGAAGAGAAACACCTGGTGTGAAAGATGTGGAAGGAAAAACAGTCAAATCAGCTCATGCCAGCTCGAGACATGATTCCATGATTCCATGATCCCATTGGCTACCGGAGGCGACTCCATTCTCAAGCTTCCCCTGATCTTCTTCCCCTAGCACACAAGGATAAACACAGACCTACTTTAATCTTCTTTTCCCGTACATCACCCATCCATCCACCCACCCTGTCCTGGCACGAACCAAACTATCCCACCGCTTGATCTCCTCGATACCCTGCCTGCGTGTCTGCCTGCGTGGACGATCCCCAGTCGACTGCAATGATTCTGATTCTTTGCAGGTCGAGATAGGACATCCGAGACAGGTAGAAATTGGTACTTTGTACTTCGTACCTCCGGACGCGGTACCCTTAGAGAAGGTGGTTCTATCTGCCACTTCGTCTTTTGATATTTCAAGGTCCTCATTCAATTCATTCGTTCAATGACACTCATTGTTTGACCGTTCGTTAGACTTTTCGGTTTCGAGTTCCACACCTCTTTTTAATCCACTGTGAGTAACGAAAAACTTGCTGCAGTGAAAACTATGATACTAATGCACCCCATAGCATTCATCTTCTCTCTTTCCCTTAAAAGACGTCTATTTCTTTCCTAGAATACAAACGACCTCAGCTTTCATATTCAAAATATAATTCATAATATATCACGAATTCGATACACCGATACAATCGAGAAAGGCTCGCCCGGTCCTGCCTCTCGCAGCCAATTACCTCCCGTACATGGCCGATCGATAATGTCTTCAACGCCGGTCAACCCAAGGACCTTCGCTGCCAATACTGGACTCGGTTTGAAATCGAGCCCTTCGAATTCACCATTCACAAGGACACCCCGCTCTTCAAATAAAGCCCGCAATCCGTACGAGTCGGGATTATCGCTAAAGAAAATAATTGGAACTACAGTTACATCCCCACCATGTTTCGACAGTCTTCCCACCTCTCGAGTATTTGCATACACAGCGGGAGCTACAGTAGTCGTTGTTGATATTGATGATGAAGGGAAGCACGTCCAACGTTTTTTCAGAGCCCGCCCGACAGCAGTTCCATCCAATGGCATTCAAATAAGCACCGGAGGACCCTCAGCATCTTCAAACACCGCCAACGATGGTCGAAATAGAAGTACCGGAATTCGAGATACAGCTATTCCCTTTGCACCATCCATACCGCACACCACTTTAGAATCAAATGATTCCTCTTCCAGAACATGGTCAAGTAGAGAAAGGATCAAGGCGGCCACATGTGTGTCTATCAGTCCCGATGGCCGCTTCTTGGCAGTAGGCGAGGTAAGCAAGCCTGCACGCAAGTTTAGTGTATTGGCTCATGATCATACAGACTGGTTATTCTCCAAGAGTCCTCATATTTTCCTTGCAAGATACATCTTCGGATACACCGCTTGCCATTTTCAACGAACACACCTATGGTGTGGGTGCTATAGCTTTCAGCCCTGATGGTAAATATCTTGCTAGCTTGGGCACTGTCAATGATGGGTTTCTTCATGTCTGGGCCATCAATACAAAGATTGGAACTGCAAAACTTCATTCAAGCAACAAATGTACGAGCTTCATCAAGCAAATGGTTTGGCTTGGAGGAAACATAATCACCGTGGGGATACGGCATATCAAAGTATGGCGAGTTGAAGAACGATGTCCTTCACCAAAGCAAAAGTTTGCTCTTGACGGGGCGCCACAGCCAATGCCTGTTCAGCAGACACTGAAGACTCTGGGTGGGCGGAATTGCTTACTTGGTCCTTTGGCCGAAGCGACGTTCACGTGCATTGCGCCGTTCTCAGACCATAGAGCAATTGTTTGCTCGGATAAGGGTGATGTTTGCCTGCTAGACAGCAATGAGGGACAAAAACTATTGAAGGTGTTCGGCGCAGGATTTCCAGTCACATGCGTTGCAATCCATCCAGAAACTAGACAAGTAAGGATTGGAGGCCGGAGCGGCAAGATCAAGGCTATCTCGTTGGATAGCATGTTGACCCCGAGCACCCCGCCACCATCGCCTTTGTTCAATGAAGGATTTGTCGACGAAACGGATTCCGGACACATGTGCGCTATGGGTTATGCTGGAAGAGATTTCATTACCATGGATTCTAGGCACTTTATTGAAATTTCTGGGCCAGACCCCAACAGCGCGGCTGGTGATTCAAAAGCCTCACTTCTACCTGCACATGGAGATGCTGTTATGGGAGTGAAGCTCTTGCCTACAGATAATTCGCTCGGTGCGGCATTTCTTACTTGGTCTGCCGATGGTAGTCTTGTTTTCTGGGACGCTCAAGGAAATAGCAAGTCTTCAATCGACGTTGAAGTAGAGCAGGTGTCCACGGAAGAGGAAACGCAAAATCAATGTCAAGTTGTCCGAGTATCGAAGGATGTTAAGTTCTTGGTGACGGGAGATAGATGTGGTGTTTTGAAGATGATCGATCTAACGACAAAGAAGTGTACTTTCGAGACTCGTGCTCACTCAAGTGAGATTCAAGATATCATTATTCACGAGGACGAAACTTCTACACTAATCGCTACTTGTGGTAGGGATAGAACTATTCAACTGTTCCGTCGGGCTTCAGATAATTGGGAATTGGTACAAACACTAGATGAACATACCGCTGGTGTATGTGGATTGTTCTTCGCTGAAAATGGCGAAAAGCTTGTCTCATGTTCTGTGGACAGGACGATTCAGATTCGGCAGCTTGTCAAAAGGGATGCTGATGGAGGAGATGTTCTTGCTGCCGTTCCACTTCGTATCATCACATTGAAAGCTGCTCCTGTTTCGATGACACCTTGCTCAGGTGACCAGGCCGGAAACTTGGTTGTATCGCTACTGGATCGTACTGTGGCTACGTATGAAATGTCTAGCGGACGCCTGGTAACTTCTTTCAAAGCGATTGATACCGAGGGTACCGAAGCTGTGGTTTTAGACTCTCTTGTATTGGGAAGGCCTAATCAGCTCTCTGGCAGGAGAAGCACGATTCTCGCTGGTGTATCGAATACAGATAAATCTGTACGTGTTTATGACTGGACTACTGGATCTTTCTTGGACAAAGAATGGGGTCATACCGGCAATGTTACTGGAGCAGCTTTGTTGGAAAATAAGAATTCCACAACTAAAATTCTGGCAAGCACTGGGCTGGATGGGACCATCATGCTGTGGGAGCTTTCGCGCAGTGACATCGACAACCAGGAACCTTCAGAGCAGGACTCCAGCGTCTCTGAGGAACAGCCAATGAAAGAAGCGACAGTAAAAATGGCCCGACCGCCTCTTAGGAAAGTTCTATCAAAAGCCGAACTTGCAGAGTTTCAGCGCGCATCTCCAAGCTCTACTCCTTCCGCTCCATCGTCACCTCCTCGTCCGGTGCGACGTAAGTCGTCGAAACTTACCTTGGCAAGTCAGACGCCATCACTTCCAGTTCCGTCTGTGCCAAACATCCAATCGAAACATCTTACGTCTGCGTCAGAAGACTCATCCGCTCGCAAGAGTTCGCCAAGGACCCGATCACGTAGCCCGTCAAGCCCTCAGTCAAAGGATGTAAGACGACCTTCTGTTTCTTCGCTAGATACTCGCGGTCGTGCGAAGGCTTCAGGAGGTAATGGCAGTGAGTTTGGTTCACTAACTATGGCCACCGAGCAAGCGTGTCGAGCATTAAGAGCATATCGACGAAAGCTTGTCTCATCAGATTCAATCAAAGATGATTGCCTCAAAGAACTGGATCAGGAACTCCGGTTGACTGCGGCGGCTTTAGGAGAAAAGAGCTTGCAATCCAAAGCCATTAGCGAGGTCGTGCTAGCTGGATTACTTGATCAGTACTCCGACAAACTCGTTTCGATGTTTGATGAGAAGTTGAGGATTAGTCAACTTGCAGCAAATAGTCGGGCAGGTTCTCCTACCGATTCAGCCGAAGCAGGAAAGACCGTTGAAGGTGCAGCAACCACAAATACTGTGGTAGAGTGATAAATTTCTTATTGTTTCACAACTCCTTTTCTTTATTTATACCTAGAAAGGTACGGCGTTTTGGGGAGTAAACTTTTACGGGTGTTTGGCGGCGTTGAAAGGCTATGCTCCTGTGTGAGCTTCTTTTACCTCCAAAAGCTCAATATCTCTTTTCCTATGTCATTTAGCATGAGCTGGCGGTATTTTCAGTCACGGTTGGTTTCGTGGAGTAAGGGGATTTTGATAGAAGGATTATTCTGAGGCGTAGCATGGTTAGGGATAAAAGCACTATGGTGAAAGGGAGAGTTGTTGGGGAAAAGGATTATACCACTGGGGCAGGAGATATACCACACGATAGACTATCATTTCATTTTTCATGCATCGATCAATCAATCCAACTTTCTCTTCACGTATGCTGTGTGACCATTACCGATTACTTAGAATGACTATCTTATTACATAAGAAAACCTGTCAGTGCCCTACCTCTAGGTATGTAATATGGCATGGAGTGCTCAGCCTTATAAGCTCACACGTGACAGATTCGCGCTAAATTTCTCGTCGCGTTTACTGCGCAGCCTTACAGTGAAATATTCTCGAGGTTGGCACAATTTTGGTTCGGCATTCTGGTTAAACTGATTTTCTCGACTTCGCTTTTCGTTGACTTTCATCTCAGCTTCTACTCGTCGCAAAAATGGTCAATCTCAGCGAAGTAAAAGGGAATTCTCGCGACAATCGCACATCTTCACATACACACATCAAAGGCCTTGGGCTTCGAAGCGATGGAACTGCTGAAAGACAGGCTGGTGGATTCGTTGGGCAGGTAGCAGCTCGAGAGGTAACTTTTTTTTCTTTTGATTAAGTCTGCGGGACTCCAAATAACATTCTATTATTACAGGCTTGTGGTGTTGTTGTCGACCTGATCCGTTCGCAAAAGATGGCCGGTCGAGCTATCTTATTAGCAGGAGGTCCAGGAACCGGAAAGACAGCTCTTGCGCTCGCGATCAGTCAAGAACTCGGAACGAAGGTACCATTTTGCCCTATTGTTGCGAGCGAAATATACTCTACGGAAGTCAAGAAAACCGAGGCGTTAATGGAAAATTTTCGACGAGCTATTGGTCTGAAGGTCCGCGAAACGAAAGAGGTCTACGAAGGCGAGGTTACAGAATTAACGCCAGAGGAGGCCGAAAATCCTCTCGGAAGTTATGGAAAGACGATCAGCACATTATTGATTGGTTTAAAGAGCGCCAAGGGACAAAAGAAGCTACGATTAGACCCGAGCATTTACGAAGCTATCCAGAAGGAGAGGGTAACAGTTGGAGATGTCATTTATATCGAAGCAAATACTGGAGCTTGCAAACGTGTTGGAAGATCTGATGCATACGCGACGGAATTCGATCTAGAAGCGGAAGAGTACGTGCCAATACCCAAGGGCGAAGTTCACAAGAAAAAAGAGATTGTGCAAGATGTCACACTACACGACCTGGATATTGCGAACGCTAGACCTCAAGGTGGCCAAGACATAATGAGTATGATGGGTCAATTGATGAAACCAAAAATGACAGAAATTACGGAGAAGCTGAGGGCGGAGATTAACAAAGTGGTCAACAAATACATCGACCAGGGAGTAGCAGAACTTGTTCCGGGTGTGCTTTTTATCGACGAGGTATGTATCAAGCGTCCCGGTACCACACATGAACGTCCTCCACTGACATTCAAGTAGGTTCATATGCTCGACATTGAGTGCTTCACCTACTTGAATCGCGCGCTCGAATCAACTATCTCCCCAATTGTGATTCTTGCTTCAAATCGTGGCATGTGCACGATCCGTGGGACTGAAGATTTAGTTTCAGCCCATGGTATCCCTCCCGATCTTTTAGCTCGTCTATTAATCATTCCTACAAACGCTTATGAGGCGGATGAGATCAAAAGAATCATTCGAATTCGGGTTACGGTTGAAGGTCTTGCGATAACTGAAGCTGCACTAGACAAGATTGCAGAGCATGGCACAAGAATTAGCTTGAGGTATGCATTGCAACTTCTAACACCATCAAGCATACTTGCACGAGTAAGCGGTCGCAGTCAAATTGATGTAATGGATGTTGGGGAGTGTGAAGATTTATTCATTGATGCACGAAGAAGCGCCGCGATCATGAACGGCGAGAGTGGAAGTGGCTTCATTTCATAGATGGACGGTTGCGGCTGATGCAGTTCACTGACATGGGTATAACGGATACATGGGTTGAGTTGACAAGTTGACCATTTGGCTGGGTCGCTTCGTTTGGCGTCAAAAGGGGTCTGTTTGCGGGAGAATGCAAGGAACTAAGTACTAATTTGGTCGAGCTTAGTATGGAAAACAAACACATTCCTCCCAAACGGGTAGAATGGTAATACATTCCAGCTCAGTTAAGTAAGCAAAAAAATTATGGTTTACCAGTACTGTGGAATATCAGAATCCTACTATGCACCTCTCATATTAACTTGAACTTTTCCTGGTCTTCTGGCTACCTGTGGACGCGAACATTGGTGAGAATACTCATACAAGACAAAGAAAAACGTATGCGAAACTTCAGCCTGCAGACTTCCCGAGACAACAAAGACACCAATACGTCGCCATAATGGCTAGAATTAACCAACCAGATGGTGACCGGACTGTTGTTGATGAGGAATATCATTGTCATATTCCTTTATCTGTGGACTTTGCGCACAAAGGATTTCGTTAATAACAAGAGGTCTATTCACCCCCTTCTTCTTGTCACTTCTCTTTATCCTTCTTTTCCTACTGTTATAGTTGGGCATTTTCCTCATAAACCGCAACGCGCCAATCCTTCTCTCTGTACTGACTTCAACACGATGTCTTTCGTTGCGGAGGTAGGCAGAGAACACATTGATACTTCTCGAAATGTCAGTATCTCAACTGAATCTAATCGACGCAATTCCTTGAGACAAATTCTGCCTGAGAATAAATTGGATACTCAAGCACCAGTCTCACCGCGACACTCCACTCGTTTGTCGAAGAAGCGAGCGGGATCAATAGATACTGAGAGCGCGAATCAAGCGCAACTTCAAGACCTTACATTGAACACTGCGAGCACAGCAGGCCCTTCCCCGATTTCTGATGCAGCTCGGGAGCAGGTGTGTCTTTGTCAACCAGACCCAAAGATACCACGACCTCGAAACGGTACGTGACCCTAAATTTCCTTTGATAATTTTGAAATGATTGGTGGTTGAGCGGCTCTACACCTATCTGCCCCTTTGATGGTTGAACTTAGAACCCTTTGAGTCCACGATGATCGTGGTGGGCTAATATCTCTCTTTGTAGCTTTTATTCTTTACCGTCAACATTATCAGGCACAGGTGGTCGCCCAGAATCCAGGACTTGCAAATCCAGAAATATCAAAGATTATTGGTGGGCAATGGCGTGAACTAGATCCAGAAGCAAAAGAAGAGTGGAAAACACTTGCTGAGGTAGGTTGGATTGTAACAGTCATTCATCTGGAATCATACTGATATTTCCCGCGTAGGAAGAAAAGCAGCGACACCAAAGGCAATATCCGGGATATCGTTACCAACCGAAAAGAGCCGGGAGACTAAGCGGCACTCGACCATCGTCATCCTCAAATCCGGATGATCCTGCTCGGTGCCCGAAATGTAACGGCCGTTATATCTCAACACCAAGTACACCGCTTACACCGTTTACACCGGCATTCGGAGCGTCTGCTCCTCGCATCGACCACCCTTTGCAGCCTTATCATTCGAATCAGCCTCTAATCAACGAGCTGGAGAGAACACGCTATTTATCCCAAATGTCTGGGACTAGCAGATTAGACTCACCGCGCGCTGCACCACCTCCTCAAATGCAACCCCGTCGTTACCCCTATCCACAAGCCCTCCACACTCATCATGACTACGATCGAGAAATCGAAATGGTATCCCCATCCCCGGATCTTAAGCGTCGACGCTTTGCCAACGATCCAAGAGCCTATCCGCAACCATCACCAATGCAGTATTCCTCACCGCAACAGGCATCCTTTAGTCGAAACATGCAAGTTCCCATGTCTGCAGGTCCCTTCCGGAACTCTCCTCAATCCCTTCAATTTCAACAACCAAATGTGAACATGTCCCGACCAGGGTCTATGGGACCTCCCCAAAGTGCATCTCTGCGTACGCATAGGCATCAGAGCCTCACGCCAGTCTATCGTAACCGCACCCCTACTGCTGGTCAATTTGATGAATCTCTTCGTCTGCCACCTTTACAGACCCAACTTCCAGCGACAAGCCAACCGAGTCATCGACCACAGGTGGATAACCGTCAGGAAGCTCGCAAAGCTCAAGCAAAATCCATTGAGGCTATGGTTATGACCATTCCTTTTGTTACCAAACTGGGTATTCTTGCGATGATTTCGCCTCCATTAGCAGCACCTGGTCCAACGTCTCCCGCGCAGGATACCAGAGGCGGGATCATTGCCGTTGAGGGTACGATAATCGAATTGATTAAGGAAGTTGGGGATTTCCTTAATGAGGAATTGGAAAAGGATCCTCAATGCTTTCTGAGAACCTGGAATACAGATCCCGTCCCTTCAATTGCGGTGGGCTCTCCCGTGGAGGTTGATACCGAGATGCAGGATACGGAGACGGCGAAGAGTCCACAGAAAAAACACGAGAAGGTCAAGGGAAACAGTAAGGACACACTCAAGCCGAAAGATAAATCGTTAGGAGCACAGGGACAAGAAGAACAGGACCCATTCATCGACTACTTCACGACCATCACACAATGGCACGAAATGTCCCACCAAATGATCAGATTTATCACTGCAATCCCACACTCTGTTCCCGCTGTAACATACTCGACATCAAACACAACCTCAACCTCCAAGTCTCCCACTCCTCCAGAGAAAATCATACCCATCGCCCTCCTTCCTCGCGGCTATTCATTGACGCTGTCAGATGCGCATAGCATCCAAGTCCCGATCAACGATTCATACGCACCATTCGATCATTGGCAATGGATGGCTACGTTATGGAGAGGTATTGTGGGTGCAGACCTTACTATATATTGCAAAGAGGCAGGGAAGGAAGAATACGAGCGGTTCGGCGGGGTAGAGTTGATGCAGAATATTGGTGGGGAGAAAAGTGCGGGGAGAAAGGGTATCGTGGTTAGGGTATTGAGCGAGGACAGAGATAGGGGGTGGATTGGGGAGAGGGAGGTAGCGGGTAGTGCGGGGGCGAATGATGGGTTGAGAAGAATGGTGCTTGCGGATAGGGAGGCGGTGGGTGGGAATGCTGACGAGAAAGGGAAGGGGAAATGGAAGATGGATGAGAAGACGAGGAGGAGATTGAGTTTTGAGGTTGGAGAGTGGGTTAGGGGGATTGATGGTAGATGGGAAAAGAATTGATGGGGTGGAACTTCTGGGAGGGTATACATAGGAGGTAGGGATGGTAAAGAGGGGGAAATTGGTGTATGTGCGTGATGTTCCTTGTTCTAAATGTCCGAGTTAAAGGGGGTGTATGAGGATTGTAGTTATTGTTTGTTTTCTCATGGATCTACTGGTAGATAGTGTTCAATGTTAGCATTTATTTGGTTCAGGTGTCGATGCTTCTATTGTGCTATGCAGATCTCATTCGCGAAGGTCAAGACCAATGTTCAACCATCATTGGAACATTACACTCACGTATCTATTATTGACGAATCGCTGCTATCGTTCTGTATGAATCTTCCAAGACTAAAGGAGAGGTTATACGGCTGGAAATGAACATGCTGATCTAGAACAATGTATTGAAACTGATTACTGTTGTCGAACGGATATGCTAAAGGCTCTCACATATTTGACTGTTTTCAATGTACTAATACCTTTGGGATATTATTATTGAAGCAGTACCTCAAAAAGTCTAAGATATTATAATCTTTTAGTCGTTCAAATGTCGTTTGGGTATTATGGTCGGCCTGTATCACAAATCGACTTGATTTGCCAAGCCGAAGAAGGGGAATGGAAGGGATGATTACTAAGCGCCCGCAAAAGAGTTCTCGAGAACCATGCAACGACTTCTAAACAACTACGCCAATATGATCGAATGTCCAATTCCCATGTCTCCCTATACCATCCTCTCAGTCCATCATGATGTCGCCGTCGGCGTCAACAACATCCCCAGTCGCCAATCCTTGCATGTTTGCCAGACTCCCGGCGAACAGGGCGGCTTGCTCCCGTTCCATTGCCTCATCGGCGGCGGTGTCATCGACGGCGGTCTCAATGCCTCCTTCACTCTCTTCCATCTCTCCCATGCCTGCGTACTGTTGCAAAGTTGCGTAGTCAATATCGAGCATCGGGCTCTAATCAGATGTTAGTCTAAACTTCAGATACTTGGAAGCCAACATACCGATTCCGCAAGGCTTGGATTGCCTGCAATGCGAGCTCTCTCCTCCCACAGGGCCTTTGCTTTATCTGAATCACACTGTTTTGTTCATTAGCCTTTCTATTCTTAACTTCTGGCTTCAATTTGGTGCAGCTTTACCTGGGCCATAGCCTGCTTCATCGCCAGGTCTTTCTGGGTTTGCGGCCAATCTGCTGCTTTATCCCAACGTTCCAAATGCTTTCTGCACAGAAGCATCCATTCTCCATCGATGGCACTTTTCGGGATCGTTGGCACCGATGGCTGTTCGTTTTGAGCACAAACATCTCGTACGAACTGATTGTACTTAATGACATGCACGAGGCGGTAGAAATTGACTCTGTAGCGAGGAATTTTTAGCTCCTCCTGGGCGAGTTCTAGATCGAAGTCTTCGGTCAATGTTGCTGGCTCCATAGAGCTGGTCTCTGCTGCTGTATTTTTCATTTTCTTTTGGCTTTCTGAAAGATGCAAGGTGCCTGTTTTGTGTGGTTAAAGTGGTCGGAAAGTCGTGTTCAATATATTGAACAAGTGTCGCTAGAGAGTATGTTGGAAGGGATGTGCAATTCTCAGGTGGAAAGGAGCAGGAAAAATTTCTTCTAAGTAGTGGTCAAGGCTACTATGAGTGAGCATTCACTCTATTGCCTTGTGTGAATGGGCGTGAAAAGTTTTCACGGTCTCATCTACATCGTGCTATTCCATTGGCTGATTAGATGATCATGAAGCTCTCGTTGAGTGAATACATCCATCCACCCTATCA
The DNA here is from genome assembly GCA_002242865.1 of Clarireedia sp. CPB17. Classification (NCBI taxonomy): domain Eukaryota; kingdom Fungi; phylum Ascomycota; class Leotiomycetes; order Helotiales; family Rutstroemiaceae; genus Clarireedia; species Clarireedia sp. CPB17. Next base: position 14,544 of record LLKJ01000717.1, read on the forward strand.
CATCATATGACAAGTCCAATTCACTTTCACCGGGAGCATCTGAGGCTCCAGCTATGGTATATAGATTCTAATAAACAAAACCCATCACCAAATTGATAGAGCGTAGACCTGGTGGAGTGGTAACGTTCATGTCTCTTATTGTAAAGTCTGCCATGGTTCTTCTAAAGCTCTTCGCTTTAAATCAACTCATAGGATGGATCTTGAACACTCCCTGTTCAACACAGGGAGTAATTTACAAACCATAACTTCTATAAAAGATAATTTCCAAGTTTGTAGAGTAACATCTACCCGTTTCGGCGGTACCTCTTCGAGGGCGGATTTATCTTTTGCCCTTTTTTGCTTTTTTGCTTTTATTTTTCATCATTTTTCTTGTTTCAGAGTTTTTTGCCGAAGTTTCCTCCAAGTAGAACTGCCAAGCGAGACGTAGGCACATATAGAAGCAAGTTTGTTCATACGTTGTTTGCACGAACCGAAGAACTTTGGCGAGCTGGCAAACAGTCAGTAGTGAATTCACTCACAAAGTCGCCGATGTGACATTTTAGCCGAGTAACATACCGGCGCTTTGCACTGACGGGATGAATGTATATGCTTGGTTATCGTGTGAAATGGGAAGATGGACGGCCTTCGTTTCTCAGTTATTATCATGTAGCATCTGTCACAGACAACAAACATTGATTGCGCAAACATGTACTGGTCGCACGAATTTCACTTCTAACCCCATACCGGATTGCTCGTATCTATTCCAAAGTCAAGCTGGGGTGATTTTGACTGGCGTTGAAGGTTCCCTTCTGCACATTCTGGACGGGAGTTGGGTAAACGCATTTTCCTCACTACACCTACAGCACTTGGAGAACAACATATCAAAGTTACATAGCATGCATTCACAATCACCATTACTTAGAGTTTCAAATCGTACATCAAGTAATTCTTCGCATATCTATCTTAACAACTCTACATACACGATAGATACCACTCATCATGTTTTAATGTGCAACCACCTTGACGCCCCACCCATGAAATGCATCGCATTACCAGAAATGCTAGGTAAGCGTGCAATATGTGCTATAACTCCGTCTAGAAATCTACTTCCGCCGTCGATTTCCTCACTCTACCCGATTCTGAATCTTTCTCCGGTACCGTGGTCCCACCGAATCCAAGCGCAGCATTCCTCTTCCTCCTCCCCTTGCGATCACCATACTTTTCATCGAATTTGCGGATCGCGGATAAGGTGCTCATATCTTCACTGATACTGGCGCTGATTTCTTCCATGGCCTTGTCGAAGTGTTCCTTTGTAAGAATTCGCTTTTCGGGATAAGTGTATGGTTCGTCGCCGACATGCGTAGCAGCTACTTCGTTTTCTTCCCTGGTGCATGCCAAGGCAGCCGCGACAGAAAGATTCTTCAGGTCAGATCCGGAGTAGAATGGTGTATCCTTTGCGAGCTTCGGGAGTGAGACCGACTCATCGAGGATCTCATCCTTCAGGTGGATCTTAAGGATAGCTTCACGGTCCTTTTCGACGGGTAGGTCCACAAGAAGTCTTCTTGGCAGTCGACGTAAGACAGCTTCGTCGAGATCGAATGGTCGGTTGGTAGCTACCATAATGAATGCGGAAAGATCGTTCATGCCATCCCATTCGCGAAGGAATTGATTGATAAGTTCACGATGGGTTGAAGAGCGTCTAGCTTCTCCTCGAGCAGCGAATATGGCATCAGCTTCATCGATAAAGACAACGCACGGAGAGAGCTTCTTGGCCAGGGTGAATATTGCACGGACATTCTTCTCGCCTTCACCAACGTACATGTCATTGACTTCAGCGCCACTGATTTCCAAGACCGTCGCACCACTCTCTTTAGCAACTGCTTTGGCTAGTAACGTCTTTCCCGTCCCTGGAGGGCCATAGAGCAGCAGACCTGGTAGTTTATCCGTAGCTAGAACACCATAGGTGAAAGCCTCAGGTCGTAATAATGATAGACTGGTGAGAGTCTTGAGTGCTTCCACTGTCTCCTTTGGAACATGAACATCGGAGAAGGTCGTGTGGATATCTGAAGGAATGACCACACCATTGAGTAGCTTCTTTTCGTGGTTGTTGCAATTTTTCCGAATTTGTTTGAGCTTCTCTTTGGTTGTAAGCTTCTGAGGGTTTGTTGGATTGTTCATCTCATCTAAAACATCGTTGACATCATCGTCCTCCTCCTTTAGTTCTGCCTCGCCCCACGCATATTTCGCCTTATCGCTTTCCGAAAGGAAGTGCTGAGCTTTTGTAAATATTTCCCCATCGATCACTTCGGGATTCTTCTCCAATCCAAGCATCATAGTCGCAAGCCTATGCACATGAGGATAGGTCCAAACCGCATCCTCTAAGCCAGCAGAATATGCGGAAGCAGTATCGAGATCCTTTTCAATGTCCACCGTAATAAGTTTATCCCCTGCAAGCTTGCTGACCATATCTTGGATGTGACGTATGTTGATGGTTCGGATCCGCAGCCTCTCATCTGATTCAAAGGCTACATCTTGTTCTTCTCTTCGATCATTAGGCACGAATATCGTTCTCTTCTCGCCTGCGACGACATCAGACTGGAGTTGCTGGATTTCAGACATTGAAACTGCTTCTTCAAGAGCAGTGGTGCCCACAATCATTACATTCTGACCTCCCTGCCACCGTTTGTTAACAACGGCTCGAAGCTGATCAATCATCTCTATGCCCGCGTTGGTTCTGGTGAGTTCTTTGTAATCCTGGACTTGTATGATGAGGTCTCTTGGGCTGAATTCTGCCCCATCAGTAAGATCTCTCGCGCGTTTCAAGTCCGCTCCAGATACAAGAGTCTCTAGTATGGTCGATCTTTTTAATTCCTTCCATGAATCCTGGCTAGCTCTCATTGCTTGTCTAGATGCGTTTGGATCAGTCACGATACCAAAAGGCATCATGATATCGCCTTGGCGTTTGTTGGAATCACCTGGTTTCGTCTGCCATCCACTTATTCGATTAAAGAGTGCAGAAAGATCCCTCCGGGCATCCGCTATATTTGTAGCCCTAAACAGCATTGCAGAAGCATTTGCGGGCACCTTGCCCATACTCGGTGTTTCTCCGTCATCTTCCGTTTCTTCAGCGTCCTCGGCCGGGGCACTTGATTCTTTGTCAAACTCTTCCAGCTTTCCTGCTACCCTCGCAGTCTCATAACCAAGAAGAGAGGTATAAGAAGAGGTCCAGGCCAGATCCTCGTCGAGATATGGCCCGGTAATTTGAGCCAAGTCCAGTGGGTTCAAAGTAATAAGATCCGCTTCTAGTTTGGTCGCTATCGTTTCCACAATGGAGTCCAGAAACAAGGAACTTCCGTCTTTCGGGCATTCGAGATGTAACACAGGTCTCATTAGGCTCTTGTTTTCCAGCACTGTTGTAGATGGCCTTAACGATAAGCCCGCTCTTATGGAGGATAGTATTTCCCGATAAACGTCCAGATGCACGGTGTATTTAGCATCTTGCGTCGAACTGAGACCGCACTCAATTATACCCTCCACTGCATGTACAGATTTCGCAGGTAAGCCAGCAGGTAGTTCAGCACCCCCAGAGTCTTGCGATGGATCTACTACATCATTTGTGGTGTAATATACAGCTAGAGATCCGCTTTTCTGTTGTTCTCCAAGACACTTCACATTATTCCAAAACCAGTCTGGGAGAACGACAAGTGGTAGACCATCCGGCTGCTTTAGGCGACTTATCCTCCCGCGTCCATTCCCTCTCCCTTGGACCTTCTGTATAGAATCTGGATCTTCGACGTTGTCAACTGCATCGCTTGCAACTGGATTTTCGACCTCTTGTGTAGAATCATTCGTAACTGGTTCATCCGCCGCTGCCCCATCCACTACTGATGGTCTTCCACTCGCAGCGTTTTGTCCTCGAGCATTGTCTGTGTCATTGGGATCTTCTCGCGATTGAAAGGATATTGCCGATTGATGGAAGGCACGTCGGGACAAAGGATACCTAGAGCCCGCGATAAGTCGACATGCCTGTCTCGAAGCAGGACTATGAGCCGTACGAAGAGCTCGCAATGCTACAGCATGCATCAGTAGGAATTCGCGCTCTCGTTCGAGCGACAAGGATTTACGAAGGGACACAGGATTATGGCCGGGAGCTTCCAAATATTTCTTTGAACCCGAGATAAACCCCGCAGCCAATCACAACGTACCGGGTTGCTTATTAATACGGACGCATTTGACGTTGCGGATTTAATTCCTTCAACGTCAATATAACTTATGGATAATACTGAACGGACTAAACCTCCTAGCACTCTCGGCGTATCAATGTTGATTTTATACTATATGGTGATCTTGGAGTACTCGATGAATTCGTATTTGGGTCTAACTCTATTTCAGAAGAACGGTAGAGAACTGCGACCTACAACATCGATTGCCGGCAGTGCACCTTCGAGAACCTTCATCAGAGTTAGAGGACCTCGGTCGCAGCCATGATAAGCCAGCTTCCCATCATTCAGCTTCACTCGGACTCTTTCCCTCCCCTCTACCATAGAGACTGACCAGTTCTTCTGCACTTCCACTGTCATTGCTTTGACTGCGACGTCACTTCCCACCTTTCCCAGGTTGAACCTTTTGAATCTCAAATTGATGTCTAACTCATTCCCAAAACATGCCATACCGGCCTCTGCAAATTCGTCAAAAGCTACCAAAACCTCATCCATACCAGCACTGAAGGAAACATTGTAATTAATGAGGTGTGGCCGACACGCACGCCAAAATCGACAGATCACTGCGATGATTCCTTGATGATTAGGATGTATGGCTTCGATACCATGTCCATATCGACCGTATAGACTATTGAGTCCATTAAGCATCTGTTGGAGCAAGGTGGTGGTGTAGGTGATAACTCTTTCATCTGGCTGGTTACTATCAAGTAGTTTCGTAAGGCATCTACACACGGCAACCAAATAAATATCGCAAATCAACCAACCTGCTCGTTCTTCAAATGCCACTTCGAATGCTGAAGGTAAAATTTCCGTAAGCATGAACTGTAGAAAATCATGTTGGCTTCCTGCCTTCGTCACCCACCTGATATAGGTAGCGAGAGTGTTCGGTTCCGAGAGGGAGTTGACGAGCCCGTTCCAGAGATAATGGAATAACCTGTTTCGTGTGCTTTCCAAGTTTGCAGAAAGCTCGAGAGAATACCCTGTGATGCCAGCTAGGTATAGTTTTGGATCATTCACTGGCGGCCAGTATGCTGCCGACCGCTGGAAGAAGAAATCGGGAAGGCGACATATGTCTCTGGAGTGCGAATGAATTTGTGAAACGATTTTTTGAACGAACAGCACGTAGGATTTGTGTGCAGAGGTATTGTTGTTTTGAAGGTAACGCAGTTGATGCTGCATAGAGGTCATGACGGCTTCAAGGTAGTTCGAAAATTTGTCCCTGATTGATGCTGCGGGTGTGCTAGGAAATGTTGAAGACAGCAGAGCTTTGTCAGAATACATTTTTTGGATCTTTTTGATGGCCCCTATCAAGGTTAGACATAGCATGAGATCAGGATTGAAGTCTTTACCAGTAAGGAGTTGTTGATTTACTACCGCTGAGGGCTGCTGGTCCAACATCTTTATCACCATCGTATCATGGCCCAAACCTTCAACCGACACTAGGAAGTGGTTTTGCTTTAGAAGCTGACATGTCAAAAGATTTTCCCAGCGCAGCAGATGCTCGGGTTTCGAAATCGCGACTATCCATTCCAGGCCAAGATCGAAACCCTGTACTTGGAGTAAGGTGTTGTTCTGCTCGATTACTTCATTGACAAATAATGGCCAAGCCACAAGTGCGGTGGTTGACTCTGCTCGTTTCTCAAATACTGCTTCTGTGCCCGAGATAAGGAAGGATTTGGATGACTACATGGGGTTGTTAGCATTATCTGGACGGTAATAGGCATGAGTCACAAACCTGAGGCTCAAAATTCGTCAGGTAAGAGGCAAAATCGGCCCAACACTTTACCAAACGCTCAGTGAACACGTAATTGATGGTTTCGCCAGGTGGAGTGGTACTGTATAAAGCTTCTCTAACCACATTAAGGAGGTTATGATTTTGGTCGATTGGCTGGTTATGTTAGCGAATATGGCAACATGGCATTCGGGAAGACATACACGCAGAAAGTCGTCTACAAACTGCATTATCTTGACAGCATCGTCAAACCCAGCATCGATTCCAAATCCTTGGCTATCAAACTCTTCATCCTCCATGTTTGATGTCGGCTGAGCTGTCAATGTTGATTCAATCATCCGTAGGCGCTGCAGGTAATAGGCAAGAACCTCAACTGCGCAAGAGATCAATTCGCGACCAATCTTATCGTTCAAAGATCCATGGGCCAGCATCCTGGCGACCATATCTGTCAAGAAGATCAGTATATTAAGTTTGTAAGCGTTTGAGAACTCACCGAAATTTATGGCACGCTTGAGCGTTGTTGAATTTGCGCTTTTCATCGCTTCTATCATACCCCTTGAAACTGCCTGAATAGAGTACATAGTGCTCATTCTGTTGGTATCAATCGTGCTTTGAATGCGGTTTTCTGATAGATGTCTGGAACACTGCGGTATACTTTCGATTTGGCCTCGAGCAATAGTTTCGACTTGGAGGTAATAGTCTAAGAGATTGTTGAAAAAGCAGTTCTGCCAATCTAAAAACGGGTCATATGCATCGACGGGGAAATTGATAGGGCTGCTTGAGAGAACGTAACGAGCAAGATTCGTCCACGCACGGAGATTGATCAGGAAAGCTGCGTTATGAGACGATTCAGCAGACACGAGATTTTGTAGTAGCCCGACGGAAGGACCAAGACGATATGGAGCAGACCAGTAGAGAGTACAGAGAAGATCATGATGGTTTCGTAACGATGCAAGGTCATGTTGATGGATTTCTTCCTCCTTGGGATATTGCCTGTCGTGATTTGGTGAAAGTCGTGCAACGAGATTTCGTATGTTCTTGGTATCTCCCGATGCCTGCATATGCTTGATTGCAATGGCTACAAGTTTTAGGAATATGTGAAAGCATCTTTCTTCTGGCTCAAGATCCAATGATGGCTCTTTATCAAGCTCTTCCAAAAATCGTGGAGATTTGTAGACATCTTCATGCCTAAGGTTAGATAGCTTCATTGAAGTAAAAAAGTCAAAGATAGTCTTAACAATCTCGCTACAGTTCCGCCACCCCCATTCCTGCACTAAGTAATGACAACGACTAATGATAGCTCTGCAATAGTTGTTAAAGCCTGGTGGCTGGTGAATGTTGCCTCTGTAGAGTTCAAAAACTCGTCTAAGTAATGCTTGGACGAGGGGCCAGTTGTCAAATGAGAGCTTTTCGTGAGAGTTTGGTTCAACGACACCGTACTTGTCGAAAGCGCTCAATGGTAGGAGCGTAAACATAGATAGCCACAGGTTCTCCATCCTGCTAGCGTCGTGAACTGTACTCAAGCTTTTGATTCCCAACTGAACGTTCATTAAATCCCAAAAGGAAGTCCCTGAAATCTTAGCTGCTACCAAAACATGGTGAATAATTACCCAAGACTCGAGAAAAAACTTGTCATTTCTTATTCCATTCTCTCTTACAGAGAGATACTGCAGATCATCATACAGGTTCCTAACGTTATCTAGGCCATGTGATAGCAGGAGTCTGATGCAAGATCCAGCAATCTTCCCCAAGATTGTTTCGAAAGTAGAACTTGATGAATGCTGCACACCTTGTGAAATTCGCAATAATCTCAAGACCAGAACCGAGAACCGAGTCATGACCTGGATTATCTGTTTGGAATGCGTGGTAGAGTGAGACATTCTTTCTGGGTCGAAGCGGGACGAGAAGTCACGAAGAATGTCTGACATTCGAAGGAGATAGTCTACCTCTAGATCCGGATTCACAAAACCACTACTGTGCTGTACGTAGGTAACAAGGTGTGTGGTTGCTTCAACTAAATCTGACTGGCACATTGTCGGATCAGTTGGAGGTGTGACATTCAATTGATCAGAAACCCAATCAATGAAGATACCCATTTGCTCCGAGACTTGCTCATCCCAGGTTCTCCACATGAACTCCTCATCACCCATCCTCAGAGAGATGGGACGATGGCCATCGATATTGAGTAACTCGGGATCAGTGATAGCATCGGCAAGGCGACCACTGCCAATGAATGTCGTCTCGTGGAAGTATACTCCTGGAAGCAGAGGCAGGATATCGAAATGCCTAGGGTACCTCGTCCCAAACTTGCCAAGGTTGAATAATTTACCTTGATCAGTAACGGATGGGTTATCTGTGGCGAAAAAGGACAAGATTGGAGGCTCGCTTGGTTGTCGATAGACAGCAGCCCCAGCGTCCACACGCCTAGGAGACCTTTTACGGCGTCTTCGTTGCTTGACCATATCGATGATGGTCAGGACAGGTATTGAAGTAGAGTCATCTTCATCCATAGGTATAGCTTCTGAGAGTGGCTGTAAAATGTCATCATCTGCCAAGAATCTGCTCATTTGCAGGTTGCTCTGCGGAACAGGACGTCGCCGCCCACGACGATATAGAGAATCGAGGGTTTTCACAGTTGATTTGAAATTTTCAGATGGAAATTGACGAGTGTACTCAATCTCAGAAGTTTCTAGTTGAGCAAGACGAGCTGGAGGTGCTCTGTAGTTTTTCGGCTTCCTCTGAAGTTTCATCTGATTACCGCTAGAAATCGATGTTGTCCCCATAGGTGGCGGTTCTGTTTCCGTTGCTTCCTCTCCAATGGTTACAAAATCGCTAAGCGACTGTTGCCCGGTTCTAGAAACACGGATCTTTCGTCTGGCTACAGGACTTGCCATCCCGACTCTAAAATTCGATCTTGCTTTAGCCTTTGGCGCAGATATCATAGAACCCGTCTGACGATTTCCCGAGATTAAACCCAGCGGATATCTGTTAGAGGTCTCCCATTCCTTCTCGGGAATGGATATTGCCCGAGGCTGAATCTTACTGGTTCTCCAATCTGATAGAACTGCTTGTGCATCAGCTGTATCTTCGCGAGTGGCAAGTCTAACAAACTTGTGTGTTGGACTCTGACGACCTAGAGCGTTTCTCGAACGTGCAGCACGGGAAGCAACTTTAAGAAATTGGGGTGCGTCTACGCCAGTAAGACCGGTCGTATTGGTATAATCAAGAATACTTAGTTTAGGGGGCACTTTTCTTTGGTGTCGTCGCTTAAGGATGCTGGTTGTATGGGCGTTTAGAGAATCAGACATCACTGCTGGATGTGCAGTAATTCTTGGCTGGTCCAAATGCTGTCCCCCCTTCACGTGTGAAGATGTCGAGGCGATCCGCCGCTTGACCTTCGGTTGATGGATTGAACCTTTTGCTTTCCGTTTACGGGAAATGGTAGGAAGCATATGGTCGATGCGGTCATCTTCGACGGCATATCCTAAGTTTGAGCCTGGGAGCAAAGAAGAGGTCTCGAATGGGTCGTAAGGCTCGATACTTTGATTTTGGCCCGAGTTGTCCTCGCTCTCATCTGATTCGATAAATAACATCCGGCTTGTTGAATCATTCTGCGCCGACGAAATGGTCTGTCTTCGCATTGTGGGACGTGCAACACCAGCACGAACCTCCTCTAGATCCCGAATATCACTGCCTTGCAGCCTTTGCTCCCGGGCCCGCGTGTCTCTTTGATCAAGTCTTAAATGAGAAGCCGGTAGAACATGCTTGATCTTCTTTTTTAATCTGCGAAGCATTGCGATTTCTTCATTATCTGATGATTCAGAACCTGAAGATAACAACTGGTCCGTGACTGCTGTAGGTAGAGGATCTTCATCATCTGAGACCAGATTGATTGGTGATGTGCCTCCGGGCGTCTTGGTACTCGTGGCTGGAGTAAGTGCTTCAGGTACTGTCTGAAAAGTTGGTGAGCTTTGGTCAAGCCATGGGGAAGTAGAAATAATAGAGGAATTTGAGAGGACCCGGGATATTGGTCTGCGCGTATTAGCTGATCTGATGGGAGGTGAGCTAGTTGGAGAAGATCCAGGAAAATCGAATATGTTCCGTTCCCTAACATCGACCTCAGGTCGGCGGTGTTGAGTCTGTAAAAGAGATGGCTTAGGTAGATTGATACAATTCTTGGTTGTGTAAACACGCTTTGATGATTTGGACTTTGACTTCGATGCCATGTCAACATGCGACTTTCGAAAAAGGTCAGGAAGATCCGGAAGTTCCTGATCACTGTCGTTATGAACGTCGTAACCTGCATGGCTAACCTCGATACTTTTTTCCCTCTGGATTTCATTGTCTACAGCCGGCGAAGTGGATAGTGGCGGTGAACTTCCATCTAGGTTCATTGCTTGACTATCTTGCGTGTTGCCATATTCTGCATCAGCATCTTGAAACTCGGTGTCCTGGGAGTCTTGCTCGTGAACTGGCCGTGTCTTACGATTCGGCCTGTCTTCTGCTTGGATAAATTTAACAGGCTTGAGATGCGAATCTTTCATTCTTTTCTCGTATTTCATCTGCTCGATGAGAAAAGGGTGTATCTGTTCGGGTCTCCTTTCCCTTAAGTTTCGTCTCCTGGGAAGCTCTGGTGTGTCAAAACCCGCTGGGATTGGCAGAGGACCGGGCAGTTGCACTGACTCAAGATATCTACGTGTAGATAGCTGAGACCTACGCTCATGTACTGGTTCGACTCGACTCGACGGAATGGATTCAGTTGCGCCAATATTCAAAGCCGAATTCGAAGTTGTAGTCATCTGGGTACTTGGAGGCGAAGAAAGAATGCTAGATGCAGGAGACATTGCCCTCACCCAACTTCTAGAGACCTCATCCTGTTCAACCAAAGGTGCTCTGGACTGAGAGGCTTGATTTCCGATGCTTCGGGTCGCCTCATTCGACGTCGATCTTTGATCTTCCTCCTTGCCCGGCAGACTCGCATCCAAAGGGTGCTCCACATTCTGCGCCGAATGATCTTTCTCTACTAATTTCTCAGTGAATGAAGGAGACCCAAGCAAATCCACAGAAGAGGCTCGCGATGAGTCCTCAGCTCCAACTTCGTCCCAATTTCGTAAGTCCGCAGGCTCTTGCCTAACCTCAGTATCATCATGTATGTCGGATGGATCGTTAAGGTCGTTAGGTTTGTTATTTTTGTCGGTAAATTGATGTATTGATTCGATAGTATTTTGGGAGTTGAGATCGTCCTCATCATCAGAATCAGGCACTATCCCGATCTCCTTCCAGTTTCTTGCCATTAATGTTAATTAGCATACTTGAACAGTATGAATTTTGCCGCACGATGATATGCTTGCATCAATTTGAGGTTGACGCGACGAAAAAGCACTTTACGCGACCAAAATACGGTAGTCCAAATTTGGCGATTGAACTTTGGGTTACCGTACGCATGTGCAATCGATTTTGTCTTCGCCTTCCGCAAGTGTTATATGAGGTGAGCAGCAGCTCAATGGATTTGTAACTATTCTGTGGGAGTATTCGAGACGTCTCTTGATAAGGATTATTAATCATGAGTAAACCTCGAGGCATTGTCCCACTGTTTTTGGCTACAGCATTTGGTATTGCAAATGGTATGTCGTCGCCATGCAATTGTCTCATTGTCGAACGAGTAACTAACTACTTAGGTGTATGGGTATTTGGTCCAGCTCTGAAAGAACAGAGGGAACAAAAGGATGAGGAGCTGAGGTGGGTAGAATGGGATAGGTTTCCTGGCTGCATATGGCTAAGAACAATAGGAAAACATTGGCGAGCCCAGTCGAAACACCAGAAGGAGAAGCACTGAGACAAGCTGAAGTTGAAGCAAGTCGCGCTGCTATGACAGAGGCTACTTTACATCCCACCAAGACATCGAACTCTTGGCGGTCTTCCCTCAGTTTCTGGTCAAGTGCACCAGATAGCAAGAGGATATCTAATGTACAAAAGAAAGACGATAGGTCTTCCACCGGCACGGAACGCGGTGATTCATGAAGGGGATGATACATCGTATCCATGGGGTGGGCATATGGCAAGCGTCTTCGTGCCTCATTCCCGCAGCATCCACAGTAGTACTTCTGAGGTTCAGGGGAGTTGGTTGGCCATTCACACGAAGGAGTACGATATGGGCAGCTTTCCGTCATGCCATGTTAATTATTGTAAGCTTTAGTATGTATATAAGCTGCTGTTATTCCTTCCCAACACATTTGAACAGACAGTGAGCATTACCCCAATCAATCGTTCTCGTCATACGTGAAAGTCTTGATGAAAATCATCACGTGAGAGGGTGTTTTGCCGATAAGATAAGCGGCCATTCCATTTCGTCATCGGCTCTCGTGTTTTCAACGACGACCTTAATGCAACAATTTCGAAGGCATTGTGATAGCCAATAAAACATCATGGCTCCTTGGGATTCCAAAGGCGATTCTGCTCGCGATCATGAGCATGATCTTGGTACCATGCTGACGGCCGAAGAACGGGTCGAGCTAACACTTCTCGTTGCCAACATTTCTGAGGTGATGCAGAAACAAATAACAGACACATTCGATGCTTCTTATACGACGGGAAAAGCCCCACAAGCAGCATTGAAAGCTAGCGACGAAAATCCTAACGTCGATAGGAGTAGTGCTGGGGGTAGATCCGACGAGGATGAAGAGCTCAAAGAGATGCGGGAGAGACGAGAAAAGGAATTATCAGCCCCAAAGATGTTGGAACTTAAAAAGAAAGCTATCAAATTCTTTCAGGAATGGCAAGAGAGTGTGATATCAAGAATTGGTACAGCTGTCAACAATCCTAAAGAGGTCACCGAGGAACAGAAGAAAAAGGCTTCTACCGAATCGACACCTGCAACAAGTCAAGATACCAAGGTCGTCAGTAAGTATCCCCATGTCGGAATATACCGTATTCTTGTTCTCGCATTCGATGGCTTACTGACAAGATTTCCAGAACCTAGTACAAATATTGAGGAAGCAGATGCAGCCCTAGTAGAATTGTATCCACCAACATCTACAGCGCTGTACTCATTACCAAAAGAAAAACGAGTCATGCTGTTACATGCCATGCTGTTATTACTTCTCTCACTCGAGCATTATACTGCACATTCCCGTATACTTCTGCTTCATATAGCATCATCTTTACATCTTCCTCTTCATATTCTTGCCGAGACCGAGGTCAAGGTGGCCCAAGGTCTGCTGGAAGCCGCAAAGAAAATGAGCGGGAATGATGAAGCAAAGAAGAGAGGAGAAGAAAATAAAATGGCAAGAAGATGGAAGGTGGGACTTGCTGGCGTTGCTGGCGCAGCTATTGTGGGTGTTACAGGAGGTCTTGCAGCACCTTTGGTAGCGGGAGCTCTTGGTACGGTGATGGGCGGGCTTGGATTAGGTGCAACTACAGCTGCTGGGCTTTTAGGGGCTCTCGCAGAGAGTGGAGTCATTGTCGGAAGTCTCTTCGGAGCATATGGTGGTCGGATGACCGGACAAATGATGGACGTGAGTTCTCCGTGATCTTCGGTTCCAATTAATAGTACATGGTGGTGACAAACCCATGAAATGCGCCCATTGAATGGCCTTCATACCCGAGCTATACTGACATCACCGCAGGCCTATGCGAAGGAGGTATCTGATTTCGCATTTCTTCCTCTTAGGGGCTCCGCCCACCCGAAGCAGGTCAAAGAAATACCACCAGAAGATAGGAGGCTGAGAGTTACGATAGGAGTCAGTGGATGGTTGGTAAGTTGGCAAAGGCCCACCCGATATCAAACTTTGCATGTTGCGCAACCGACTGACATGTTGCTAGACCCAAAGAGAAGATGTCATAACCCCATGGAGGGTTCTCGGACATCAAAGCGAGGTCTTTGCGCTAAGATACGAATTAGAAGCTTTGACGAAGCTGGGAAGCTCCTTAGAATCAGTTGTCAAAAGCGCAGCGTGGTCTGTTGCGAAAAAGGAGATCATCTCCCGAACAATCTTCGCAAGCTTGATGACCGCTCTCTGGCCTATTGCACTTTTAAAAGTTTCTAAAATCATTGACAATCCATTTTCCGTCGCCAAGAACCGGGCCGACAAAGCAGGCTTGGTGTTGGCTGATGCGCTGATAAATAAGGCTCAGGGGGAGAGACCGGTCACTTTGATTGGGTATAGTCTGGGAGCGAGATTGATATATTCATGCCTAATGAGCCTTGCCGAAAGACGGGCGTTTGGATTAGTCGAGTGAGTATTCAGTCGTGTTCGAGAACGATATCAACTTTACTAACATTTGGGTGATAGGTCCGTCGTCCTCATCGGCACACCAGCCCCGTCAGATTCAGCTGTATGGCGAGCAATGCGTAGCGTGGTTTCTGGTAGACTTGTCAATGTCTATTCTGAGAACGATTACATCCTCGCTTTCCTCTATCGTACTAGCAGCATACAATACGGTGTCGCAGGTCTTCAAGAGGCTCAAGACGTGAGAGGCATCGAGAATGTGAATGTTAGTGAGATGGTAAGCGGGCATCTACGTTATCAATATCTCGTTGGTAGCATTCTAGAGAAGATCGGATTTGAAGATATTGATTTGGAAGAGGTTGCAAGGGAGGAAGAGACGTTGGAGTTGTTAGAGGAACAGGATAAGAAGGAAGAGGAAGCGAAAATTGAGAAAGGAGAAGATATGGCTCCTGAAGAGGAAGCCAAGGAAATGGAGAAGGATGTTCTACAGAAGACGGAGAAGTTGCATATCGGATGAAGGGTGTGACAGCTACTACTCATCGAGGATAATAGACACATGTATTGACGTAACAAGTACCAGATAATTTTTGCATCGTATGTTTAATGTGTTTCAGTGCTTCATAGAACAAATCCTACTTATTGGGTATCATTGATGTCAGGGTTTTGCCAGCTTACACTCAGACTTCTTTCTTTCCTATTTCGTCCTGAGAAGTTTGCTCTAACGAAGCAGAGCCAGCATCACCATCTTGCACTTCAACTTCGGGGTTAGTGTTTTCTCCTTCTACTGTAGAGCCCTGCACCTCCACAACCTCCGAGCTTTGCCGTTCCTCAAATTCTGTCGAACTACCATCTATTCCTTCGTCTTTTGAGCCAGAAACGTCGTCCATGTTGTTCGATCCTACCACCGTCACGTCATTCGTAGGTGAAAGCTCTTCCAGAACTTCCAAGCTGGGCGGTTCCTCCACAATTGTAGACCCGGCCATAACATTCGAATCTGCCATCTCCTCGACAATTTTCAAGCCTGGGGCTCCCTCCTCAATTCCTAAACTTGCAACTTCTTCCACCCCTCCTGCACCCCTTACAACGAAGTATTTTCCCCCACCAAGCTCCACCTTATCTTGTGCTGTACTAAACACATCCCAATCCCCCACACCCTCTGCATTAATTGGTAACCCAGTCCTCCGTCTTGGTCGTTTATTCCGTCCTTTGTATTCCTCCTTAGCCAGTGCCTCCTGAATCTCTTCCGTGTTCAGACCAATCATCGCAGCTGAGCCCGCGTGTTGTGTCTCATCTCTAATACTCCGAAGCGGTTCGATTCCTTCTGTATCAACTTTCTGGATTTCCTTCAGGAAATGCAATTGTGTTTGCAAAGTACGGATTGATTTGCTTTCTTCTAGCTCGTCTGTAGGTATGGGCAGCGCAGAAAGTCTGCACAGATGATGGAGTTGTGCCCTTGTAACCTCTTCAGTATCGCCATCCTTTTTAGAGGGCAAGAGAGAGCGAAGAGACCATGAAGGCTTCCCAAGTAGTTCTTCAACGTCCACTGTGGGCGTCGGCGAAGGATCTCGAGGAACTGTCCGAAGTCGACGAATTTTGATCAGAGAGTCCCAAGGTTTTGCTGGGAGAGGCGTAACTATTCTTGTCCCATGAAGCTTGACACTCCGCGGTCTGAAGCGGTCTTTTTCAGACTCTTGGGGAGCCGGAGCATCATCTTTGAAGTTCGTTCCGAGGTAATCTTTGGGCCCATCTGCGGTATTATATCCTCGAGCAATTGAAGATCGTACGAGCCTCTGATTTACAGACTGCGCCAACAGTGCGCGACAACGTAAACACACGTTTCCTGGCATTGTGAGTTTGCGGACCTACACATTGGGAGAGGTTTTTTAATTGTCTGAGGAGCGGGCTCGAATAGGCGGTCAGCGCCTTAGTTTGTGATTCTGCGACTGTGATTCGTCAACGTCATGGCAGAAACATTCCCAGGTTCCAAGTCCTTTGAAACCACGAACACATGTCAACTCTCATCTCCAACAATACACAAACAACTTCCTGAATCTAATAACTCTCACCTTGTCATACCATTAATTCAGATATTTAAATTCTCCGGACTCATCACCAAGATGGCGCAAGACCCTCGTGCTCTCATGCAGAAGGTACGCTGCTCCTACCCCACCATGCGCTACACGATAAGCTCCGGACTGATCAACCTCAACAGGCAGAGAAAGCAGCAGCAGGAGCTACAGGTGGATTAAGTTTTTTCGGTGGTCGACAAGAGAAATGGGAGAATGCGGCAGATTTATACAATCAAGCTGCGAATGCATTTCGCATGCAAAAGCAAAGTAAACATACTCCAACCCCCTCTATTGGCTCTATATTCTAACACATTAAACTCCAGACAAGGAAGCTGGACAAGCATTCGAACGTTGCGCCGATATCCAAACGAGCAAGCTGAGTGAGCCGGATGATGCAGCCAACACATTAACGGAGGCATTCAAAGTATATAGAAAGGGCGATCCAGTGGATGCGGTGCGATGTCTGGATGTTGCTATCAATCATTATACCTCAAAAGGAAACTTCAGAAGGGCGGCAACACATCAACAGAACTTGGCGGAAGTATACGAAGTCGAGATAGGTGACGTGAAGAAGGCCATCGAACGTTACGAATTAGCTGCTAGTTGGTTTGAAAGCGATAATGCTGAAGCGTAAGTTGTGATCTTAAAGTCATGTATAGACGTGCACTAACTAACGCCGATACAGACTCGCGAACAAGCTATATCTCAAGGTAGCCGATCTTGCTGCTCTCGAAAGCGATTATTACAAGGCTATCGAACATTTCGAGAAAGTATCCGCATCCGCTGTTTCGAACAATCTTATGAAATGGTCGGTGAAGGATTATTTCCTCAAAGCTGGACTTTGCCATTTGGCAGTTGGAGATTCAGTCGCTACTGGGCGCGCTTTCGAGAAATATCGAGATTTGGATCCAACATTTCCAAGTACGAGGGAACATCAACTATTAGTTGATCTTGCGGAAGCCGTAGAGGCGGGAGATCAAGAACAGTTCGCGGACAAGTTGTTCCAGTATGACCAGATGAGCAAGTTGGACAAGTGGAAGACAACGATTCTGTTAAGGGTTAAGAATGCAATCGAAGAGAAAGGGGACGATTTCTCATGATGGGTTTTGATAGATAATGGGCTGGCGCATTGTTTTTACTGGGTCTATACTTTTGAGCATATTTCGAGGAAATACATCGACGTACGTGTGCCATTCATCTCTAAGAGCTATATTTGTTTCGCCTCCTTTTCGAGTTTTGCCCAGGACACGAGTTTTCCAAACCCATGCGACTAAGGTCGTTCTTGAGTCCTGGTGCGTGCAGGGTAATCACGCCGTTAATACTTTCGACTTGCAATCCTGTTATTGTGCCTAGTGTTACATAAATTATAGGCCTTGGAGTGCTCCGGCCCCTAAGTTCTATAAAGCCAATGCTTTTGCTCTCGTATTCCACATATCCTTCCCAAACTCCGCATTCCGCGCTCCGCTCTTTACCTCGCACTGCTTGATCTATACAATATATGACGGAAGGCATTTTTGATGAAGAGATCTTCCTCTCCAATTTATAGTGTATATGCAATAACACGTGAAATTCGAGCAATCTCCCTTCAGTTTCAGGCCTCTCTAGCCTAGAAAATTATGTTGGATGCGGTGTTGCTAAGCAACTGGGAGCGTGAGCGAAGTCAAATAGAACTGGGAAGTTGCCAAGTTGGGCATAGTTCTCATAAGATGGGAAAATCTAAAGTGTTTGACTAGATCGCAAGGACTGATTTGCGTTCTCAACTAGCCTTATTCCCAATCCCAGCAAGACTTAAGATGGATATCCGCCCATATAAATCATCATATAGATCTCAGCACGCGGTACTAGAATCGTCTCATTGTGCTTGGATGATGAAAACCTACTTTATGGGTAGGCCTCAAGCATCGGCCACCCATTCCTATGAAATCCTAAATTCACCCGCGTCTGCTTCCTCTGCAGACCACATTTCCCGAACCATAATTTTTACCTTCAGGCGCGTCGGAACGATGTATTTGATACCACTGGGCATCGAACTTGTGCACCAGCATATCCGCTCAAAAAATCGATACTGCATTGGTTCCTTATCAAAAGAGTCCTCAAATAACGGCGTTAAGATTGTTCCTGGTTAGTGATGTCAAATAATGAAGACAGCTCTCCCATTCGTCTCGTTCTATGGAATGATCCCTCTGGGGACGTTCGTTCACACCAGATGAAGCCGGTTGTAAAAATACGCTTGGCTATCCATTCAATGTTCATCATAGCTGTGAAGTTGTGCTCGGAATCTTGATATATGTCTTGGCAAGCAAG
This sequence comes from Clarireedia sp. CPB17, assembly GCA_002242865.1. Lineage (NCBI taxonomy): Eukaryota > Fungi > Ascomycota > Leotiomycetes > Helotiales > Rutstroemiaceae > Clarireedia > Clarireedia sp. CPB17. The sequence goes on from LLKJ01000717.1 coordinate 33,076, forward strand.
CCTCACTTTCTTCTCCGTAGCCCATCGGCAAATAGGATCGAGTTGAAGAAGACGGTGTGCATGATATTATACCATTGGAACTCTCTCTAAACATTGGATAATGCCCAGTAGGAAGAACTGGTTCGTTTTTTTGCTACCAGCAGTATGAGATAGCTAGATATACAGCTCGTTGCGGTCGTTTCAACTCTTTTGCTTCGACAACGCGCAATCGAGGTACAAAGGTTGGCCCTTCGGGTAGAAATAATGGAAAATCGGTTTCTGGATTATCTTTATCTCTAGACCAGGGGTTCTGCCACGAACGCCGTGAATCAGCATCAGAGTTGTCCACATGCTATAGGATTATGCCCATCATAACAAAGAAAGCGCAGATTGTTAGCCCACTTTCTTCCAGCCTCTCGGTCGATGACACGTTTATTTGTGTCAAGCATTTCAGCTAAACAATCATGCTGCCCCGTCGTACCAGCAAAGATCTCCTCGAGAGATTTGTCGATATCGTTGATCATGATTCCTGGAGTCTGTGAGTAAGACCCCAGGACTTGATAAGATTATCAGGAGACACCGAGAAAGGCGTGGAAGAGAATGTGAGAATCTTTTGACATTGCAGAAACCTTCTGGCATATGATCCAAAGCCAAAGTAAGACCAAGTAACGTGTCGAGTCCAATCATCCCCAGTTAGTGGCAGTTACTAAATGCCCACTGACTAAGCTTCTTGGTTCACCCCCATTCTTGGGACAGTATTCTCCAGCAGATCATTTTGCTGCATGTTAAAACACTCAGATAGTTGAGTCTATCCATTAATATTGCCATCGGCCTGCTTTTCTGCACTTCTGAGCATTCCCGAACCTTCACGGTCCTCGCATTTTCCGAGAAGCGGACTAGACGATATGACTATACAGTAAGAATAAATTGCCGAGTCTAGAGTACTATCTAGCTATTGCGGACCTTCGACTTGGAGGTTGATAGATGCCTTGCTTGTAGCTGACGAGTATGTGCCCATAGAAACGTCTTGTTTTTCGGGCAGCCAACGTTCACTTGGAACAAAGTCGGGATCCTAAAGTTTGTTAACAAGGCCTGTGGATTGGGGAGTATTTCTTACCTCAGTGGAATTCACATTCAATTGAATAGCAGCTTGACGTTTCAATCGAAAGTGTCCTCACGATATCCGTGTATAAGTGATTCGTGATAATCTGTGGATATCCGTGAATAAACCGTAAATCGACGAAGGTTATTATAGCTTTGATAAGGAATCTGCGGGTTGCCCCAAAGCAGATGAGAAGACCTGCGGATGCGGTCATTTTCTGCGATACTAATCTTCTTGAAGACGCCTTTCTTCTCGGGGACGCCTTCCTTCACACCTTTCTTCTCGAAAACCCATTTCAAATTCTTGTTGTTTTTCTCTTGAAAGTCGGACCCCACGCCGGAATTCCTCTATTGGACGTTCCACTTTCATCGTATCTCTCCTTTTCTGTTCGAAGTCATCCATTCTTTTCCGAGTCTGCTCCCTCATATCATGCCTATCCGTCGGGTTGATCAAATCCTGGATCATTGGATGCCATTTACCTTTATTCTTTAATGGAAAATTTGGTACGCTTGTATCCGCTCCCTGGTTGGAATTAATCTCCTCTGATCTAGCAGACATCGAGGTAGCTGATGGCATCTGGTCATGAGTGAACTCCGGATGTTCGAGGAACTCAGGCGCGCACGTCGATTTCCTTCTCTGCTTGGAATTCTGTCAACAGGGATGGAATCATCCGAGGCATCCGATAGCTTCAATGTTCTAGAATCTACTGATTGTGCATCGATGTTGACCCAGGGTACATGGCTCCCCTTAGCATCTATAGATGTTGCAACGATTTCCTTCGCTATGTCATGATCATCGGGAGTTTCACCCAGTAGTGGTGGTGATACACTACCGTCGCTTCTGGTATCGTTGGAAATCCACTTTGATATTGCCTTCGGTGTCTTCGGCAGATTGCCGTTGAAGACAATTCCAATGCCCGCCGCTGCTCTTGCCGCATAAAACTCTTTGAGGTTCTTAGGTGGTCGACTAGGTCTTCTTTTCCCTCCACCAGGTGTACCTGGGATATCAAAGGGTATTGGTACACCATTTATAGATGGAGTTGATGTGGCGCCAGAAGGGCTTGCAGCTGTGCTGTTCTCTCCTCCCTCTGTCTAGCCGAGATACCTATAACCTTCTCGAGTCACCTGGGCATTGTCCAAGGTGTATATTGGCGAGTGAATGGTTAAGGATTCGCTATTATTGAGCCGCGGCTGAATCGGAGATGATGGGACTGGAGACGGCAGATTAGTAGGTTCGCCTCTGTCGCGCTTCAAATCAGCCTCTCGTGCAAGGTTTTCCCATTCTTTACCATTTCCAGAATCTACTCTGTGACGATAATAGTTCTTGACCTATGCAGCAGCATTAGCTCCACTCTTAAAAACAAATAACTTATCATGTCGTAAAAAGTTTGTTTGCATACCATGACCTCTGATTTAGTACCCATATTTTCCGCGATCGCATGCCAATCAGTGCCAAAATGCTGTAGTAACGTAGGAAATCTCTCTTGTTCTGAAACGCACCAGTAGCTAGACTTAGAATTATCATTAGGCCCTTTTTATAAAGGATTTGGATAGACCAAACCCTGGTCCTTTTCGGATGGATATAGCGGTGATTCATCAGCCCACTATGAGTTCAGATCGCCAAAATGAAAAATTGAAATACTAAAGTAGTAGCTATCAAATAAAATATATATAGAAATATGAAAAATGGAAAACCTATAATCATAGCCTGCTAAACTACAGAAGAAAACAAATATATACAAATGGAAAAAACATAAATAAACTTTAGAAAAAACTGTTAGTATAATTCGTAGTACGAGCTTCATAGACATCGCGGGGTTCACGAGGGTCACGAGGGCGAGATGATACTCGATTGTAGGAATGGGTTGAGCTTATCTTCGGTCGAGACGAAGAATACTCAGAAGTTCGGTCCATACGGCTTCGGCGATCATCTATCAAAAGCTTTTGTCCATATCCATATTCTGAAAGGGTGGCTTGGCTTCCTTCATGAAGCTTCTCCTGATGGATCTGAATTTTTCCACCATCCTCGCAGTGAACGTTAAGTTCATCATCCGGTCTTTTCGAAATGGTCTCATCTAGCGGAGCTGGGCCAGGCGCTGCTCTGGCGGTCAAACTATTAATGGATACTTCGGTGTCTACGTTGATGATCGCTTGCTCTTCCTCGTCTTCTTCGCTTTCTTCGCTTAGGCTATCATCTTCTATCGTGTCGTCAGCCATAGATAATGCGAATAAAGCCAGTTGCTCCATGTGACGCCCTAAATGCCGTCGAAATTGGTTTCGGGTACCATAAGGTTGAGTCAACTGTCCTCCATGAAGAAAAGAGCGATTGGAGTCGTGCTTTGGGTTTTCTATGTTCACCTGCCAGTCGTTACATAGTCTGCATGCCGTAGCAGCTACCTTATCCACTGGCTCTTCGCTTTGTAAAAGCAACGCTTTAAGCTGAGATTCTCGAAGCTCGATACGATGGTTCGTCCTTAGATGCGTCTCATATTCTGATGATGATGAAAATGGCACATGCTGGCATTGCTGACATGCCCATTCTCTCCGGTGATTCTGTAGCTCATGGGAGAACCATTCGTTGCGACTGCGAAACATTCTCATGTCGCATTCTTTGAAAGTACAGACGTAAGGCCGGAGATCTCTAAAAACATGTTTTCTGTGTAGATGTTAGTCACTAGGCGCGCGAATGGGAATCCCAAAACCATGCATACTTCCAGGCAGACCTGTTCTTAACAACCTGTTCCGTGAAGCAATATGGACATTGAAAAGGCTTGCCAAACTCAAAAAGCACCCCTTCGAACGCCATTTTAGGATGTGAAGGAACGTTAAGTTTTCCGGCAGATTCTCCCACAATTGTAGCCTCGTAGGAAGTCTCTGAACTAAATGAATTCGCTACTTCAGAGCCATCACTTTGCACAGCAGCTGAAGTTTCAACAAACGTGGTGGCCTTGGTCGAAGCAATTGTTTTATCCTCCTTACTAGGTTCCATCTGGTCCCAGTCTCTAGTAAGCTTTCCATGATGATCCTCACGATACTTTAGAAACTGCCGCCGCCTTGATATGGCCCTCCCAAGACGCACAATCAACCATTCACTCATGCCTTTCGCCGAGCCGTGTTTTTCTCTCATATGACCGATATCGTAGCTAGGATCAAACTGATATCTTGTGGCGGCTTTGAGATAGTCATCTCGACTGGGTGAAGTCCGAATGACCATAGAAAGCTTCATAAGGTTAGAATTTGCATCCTTCATCGCTTTGAATAATTCCTGGAGCTCGGATGTCTGTTCGGACTCCACATCAGGGCCCTCGTCCTCGTCCTCATCACTAAATTCTTCAATCGGCCAATGTTCGTTCGGTTCCTTCCCAGTGATGATTGAAGTGGCTAGAAGACGTCAGACATGGTTCAAGAATTGAAAGGTTCACGTACCTTCATATAATGACACTTGGAGATTGCCCAGAATCTTTAAAATTCTTTGTTGTATCTCACTGGCCTCTTTCAAGCGAAATTGGAGAGAGCTGCGCAACGTGCCATCTTGGAAGGCTGCGATATTGTTACCCCACGCCTTGAAATGCGCGAATGCATCTTGCATCGTGAAAAATGCGAACTCATGGTCGTATCCATAAATTGTGGCCTGGGAGCGGTCGGTGTCTTTAAGTATTTGGATACTGTCTCGAAAGCGTTCTAGGCAGTCGACAGAACGAACAAAAATTCCTTCCAGTGAACCAAGCTTCGGAGGTCTAATAGCCTTGCTGCCCTTCTCGGCCTCCTCGTTCAATTCCTGTCTCGCGAGCTTATCCATGTTGTACCAAATGTGGTCATATATTTACCAGTTCGATGATCAACCACGATGTATATCTTTGAGATCCCTATTCTGGTAGGTATATATATCAGTTTATGATGTCGAAAATTTACTTAAATATTCAGACATATGATTCAGATATATGACTCAATATAATAAAGTTGTACGAATCGTAATCAGAACCTCAAGTTGGTCGTGGAATTGGTGCACTCACTAGTGCGTACATTAGACGACCTCAGTGCGACCCTGCCCGCCCCCGCCCCCGCATACCACATATTACCATGAATACCCAGACAGGTCGAGGATGATGTCTAGTAACTCCATCATTAGCATTCGATCCCCCACGACAACATCCTACGCTGAATTCTCATCCAAGCCGTTATGTCTGGAATCGAAATTGCCGGGCTTGTCCTTGGCGGCTTCCCCCTCCTAGTGTCAGCGGCTGAACACTACAAAGAAGGCTGGGAGCCTTTAGTGAAATGGAAGCGGTTTCGCACAGAATTTCTGCACTTCATTGATGCTATCGATATCGAAAAGCATTTGTTTGATCAGATGCTAGAGCGATTTTTGATCTCTGCAGACATTGCCCAAGCTGAACTACAGCTCTTCCTTACGGACCCTAACTATGAGGGATGGCAGCGAAAAGAATTGGCGGCCGCCTTGGAGATGCGTCTTGGGCATTCGTATGGCGCATTTATGAGTTCAATTAGAACAATGAACCAACTCATGGCTGAACTGCGGAGTCTACTGTCGCTGAGAGATGGAAAGGTAAGATTACTGAATCTCCGCCATCCGACGCAGAAATAACAGCTCGATCATAAAATTTCAGAAATAGTTGTGCAACCCGAGGATTATATTTTCTCAGCTTCTCTAGGAGAGCTGTTTGGTAACAACATTCAGCCACAGCACAGTGTCGAAGTCGACCTATCTTTTGCACGCTAGAGAGCTCCGCTAATTGACTTGGCTAATAATCATATTGCTGTAGTTCGATTGGGCGGACGAAGGAGCTAGCAGCTGGGACTATCAATTGAAAAGAATACGATATAGTTTCAGCAAGAAAGGAACAAAGGCTGTCGAGGCCCTCGAAAGACACAATCGCAAGCTTCGGGAACTGCTCGACTCGAACGATAAATTAGAGAATGTGAAATTGGGGAGAAAGGATACGGCATAGGCGAAGATGTTTGAGTGTATAAGAGACCACGCCAAGAGTCTACACACAGCGATCAGAGATGGGTGGAATTGTGACTGTCGAGCACCTCACGAAGTTGCTCTTCGGCTGCAACCACGCTCCATAGGAGATTGGTCGTCGTCGTTCAATGTTTCCTTCAAATACCCAGAAATTCTCCAGGCCGAGGACTCTAGGGCCCCAGAGCAGCGTCGAGAATTTGTGATTAAGTTGAAGCTTCCCAATACGCAGAGCAATCAACAGCCAGATATTCTCCTGCACCCATCAATTGCAGAAGCTGAACGCGACAGGTTGCGGCGAAGATTTGAATCAAAATCGACACCAGAAGTTAGCGTTACCGCAAGCGGGGTCCTTACTCCTCCTTCTCCCTCGTTATCTACAGTATCACAATCCAGTTTCCGGAGCTCGTTTTCAAGCAGCCAATCTCTAGCACAGAATTCTGTTTCCACAAACATTCTCATAGAAGAATTCGACGCGAAGTAAGCCGTGATTCATTGTTTCTTATCAGTCAGAAGGATGGACTTTCCAATCATTAAACATCGCGAACGCATAGATTCTCTTTAAGAAGACAACTACCTCCCCCGAGATTTTAGCTCGGAACGATTTACGAAATTTCCACTGACATCATAACAGAAAATGGCTATCAGGGCTCAAAGCAAAGGCGAAGAAATCAGTCCGGATTCACGCACCTCCCGAGATCGTCCTTCCTGCACCCATTTTACCTGCAATAGATATAAACTTATCGAACCTAGCTAACTCACCTGCCCCACCTGTTGTGCTGGCACCCCCATCTTGTGTAGTGATACATACGGCGGAAATCAGAATCCACAATCTTTGTGAGGCTGTCTACAAGTCGAGTACCACTCTCGACACTTATATAGGATATCTCCCTGATGGGCAACATTGTCACGAGTTTCGCTGTCTGGACGGTGATACATCATCGAATGCTATTTATCAAGGAGACTTCATTAGCCTTGCGACAATACTTTCAGGCCATAGCAAATATGTGCGCCTGAATCGCTATGAACGATACAAAGTTGCGAGCATAATTGCGTCCTCGTTATTACAGCTCCATGACGCGCCATGGCTTGCTACCAAATTACGCAAAGAAAATATTTTCTTTCCGTGCGATTGGAACGAAAACAGAATCAAAGTCGAGCAGCCATATCTCGCCCATGTCTTCCAGTCTACAAAATATCAGAAATCAAATTTAGAATCAACACCAAAGGCAAATAGCACAACCAATGTTAAGAAATCGCTCAATGATCTGGGTATCACACTGCTTGAACTGTGCTTTGGGCAATGCATCGAGGAACAACTCATACGAGAGAACTTTCTGGTTGATGGCAAAGAGCACACAAGTACAGACTACCTCACAGCGCTCGAATGGGCTGATATGGTACAGGAGCAAGAACCAGCTTTAGATCATGTGATCAAATGTTGCATGTTCTGTATCTTCGAGGAGAAAGCCAATTGGGACAACCCGAAATTCACACAAGCTGTATATACAGGCGTCGTCGAGCCATTGGAAAAAATAGTCAGAGATTGGGCAAAAGTTACTTGAATAGCGGCCACTTTGGACGTATCTGTCCATGATAGCTTGGCTTGGCTTCGACGAAGGTTAGTGTCGGTACCGTAGCGAGTCGTCGATGAAGTATCAACTTATTGGAGTGAAGATCACTTGTGAAGTTGATCGAATGATAACATTGAGTAGTTGGGCAGTGTACAAGATACCTGAGAAGTTTGAAATGCATAGGAATTGGTTGCGAAGACAGTCGCTGCCGAGAAGACCAGCCAGAGAGCACAGGTTGATGTCATAAGGAGATTAATGAATGACACAATGCCCTTCCACACTGCTTGTAATGAAGCACATCGGCTACTCTATTAACATCTCTCTTCCAAAGTTGAGAGGGTTAAATTAAACGACGCTCCGCTGGCTCTCCGAGTGCTACTGCCATGGAAGCAGAATACCTGTTTAGGCAAAAGGAAAGGAGGAAGGGAAGTTGGGTAAAGCGGTCGGTAGGTGGGGTAGATAATGCTCGTCTGCCCCTGCTACTAGATAAATGTTCGTTTCTGTACCACGACGGGGAACATACGTTCATCTGAGTTCATGCCCACGTCGTATGACTTTGCCTTTTCTGTGCAGTATATCAATGTGAGACAATGATATATCTTTGCTGCTCTCGGACATGCTGCAAAACTGTTGCTGGGAAACAAGAATGCAGGTGGGACTCCTGGAATAGAAATGACGGAACCGTGGTGCAGGATCCGGTTGAGTGGGGGTAGGATCGAAGGACAAACCCGTTTTAAACTTTTGACGGTGGGAAACTGTTTAGGATATCCCATAGACGTTGGTGGTATGCTGCATCTATCATTGTGTAATTTTAAAAGCCGTTGGAAAGATTTCGTGAAACACTCGGAAGTCGCTCTCTCTTACAGACGAGTACGGCAAATAATCTAAACTGGCCTGAAGTAATTTCAACTCCCTGCATGATATACGTACATCTCCAATGCCGAAGGCCTCATATCCTTAGGGCTTGGCCGAGATGCGATCTGATCTCATTGACACCCCCCTGAGAAAATCAGCAGGTCTACCGGGACCTCTCGGATCGGATCTCTCCGAATGTCCTGGTGTTGTCGTTGTCGATGCATGTAGTACGCGGCAGTTATTATACTTTGGAAAGAAACAATCTTTTGTTTTATTTCCCCCATATTTAGAAATCTACCTTTCCCTTTCATGAAGCTCCTGGATCTCTAAATTGGAATACAAGGGTGATTGGGCGTCTACGGACTCTAGAAATATCCGGACCCAACGCTTGGCTAGCCACGGTATTCCTTGATAACTAGTCTCCAAAGCTAAGGACCTCACAATACCCTCTTTTACCATCTTTGGAGACGAGTGCAACCACAGCATAACAATATGTGGGTAGTGGGAAGTGGGAAGCAGTAAAATTCATGTCTGATTGCCTCAACACGTCAAAAATTCAATAGATCTCCGTCGGGAATCGAGTTGCATTCGGCATTGGATTGTGCACAAACCGCTTATAGCGGCGATTTATCTCTGTTGTACCCCTGATACCTGGAATCTATGCGAGGATACGAAAGTACAAGTAACGTTTATTCTTGTGTAATCCACCATGTCGGAGATTGGTTCGGACTTGCCGTGTCGTTGATCCTCCGCTTTCGATCATCTCTAACTTCTAGTCGACGGCGAGAGAAAACCTTTAAAGTTTTATATCGCATCCAAACACCAGCCGACCGTAGTCGTTTCGAATTGCGACCAACAGCGACCAGGACTAAGAGACGACCCAACGAGCTTTGATGACCATGAATAAGCGTGATAGCCACCGACCGATTGACGCAAGCTCAAGCTCAAGCTCCGAGGCTCGTCAACCTTTCCCCACCCCCACATCTTCAACTCCTTTAGAACCCCAAGGATCAACCCAACAAAACGTCGTCGATGGTTCACAGCAATGGGTGTACAGCAACGATCCGAATGTTCCCTTGAACTTCGAGTTTATGGTGCCCGGACAGAAGAGCCATCCGAAAAGTGAGGTAGTGTCCGACCGTCTTCCTCCCCGGGATTCAAAGACCTCAGCCCGTCTAGCCGATGAGGGGACTTCGAACGACACATACGCAGCAATTCAAAATGCATACGAACCAAAGATATCGTTTCCCAAACAGTTGCCTGAAGCAGTTAAATACCTAGTTCCAGCTTCCCTTCCGGATCCTGTACCTCAGATCACAAACGAACCTGTTTGGGACCTCTCCTATCAACAAATACCGTATGAAAACCTACCTCTTCGACAGGATGCCCCGTACTTCCAGCAGCCAGTCCAGCAACCGGCTCCGCAGTTCCAATATTCACAGTCAGTACCTTGCCTTCCCAATGATTGAATCTAACTGACATTGCAAATGAAGTCCTCCAACCCCACCTGCAATTTCATATTCTTCTCAGCCCATTGATTTCAGCAACCCGTATCTATATGATCTGCATGGAATCTTTTCACAACCAATGCCATACGATTCCTCGCAATTAATGACACAGCCTCCTCCATTGTCCAGTGGAAAGCGGAAGAAGTCATGGAATAGTCCATTACGTTCTCCGGAACCACGTCTTCCGGGAATCAGAAAGACCGCCCAACCTAAACGCCGACGTCAACAAAGTCCTGGATCAGGTTCAGGTGATAGTGGAGAAGATGCCACACGTTGCTGGAGGTGTAGAAAATATAATGATAATGTACTTCATCTTCCACTATGTATCCCTTATCCGCAAGTCAAGGGAATAGGCCAGAACATCCGCTAATTTCGCTTGCAGCATCTTACATCAGGATTCTGCGAGTCTTGTATTCAAGCTTCAAACTTCAATGTCGCCCCGAGCACCCAAGGAACGAGGAGAGAAAACTTAGAGAGTTTGGTTCTGTACCTGGTACCGTGTATGTATGGCCCCTCTTTCAGCCAAAATAAACACTAATGCTGGAAACAGCAAACATGGAGGATCATCTCCGTGCGATTCCTCGCGGTACTCTAAAAACCAAGACATGGCGGATGTGGTCGACCAACAGGCCTGACCAGCACGACTTCGATAATGTAGTATTCAGAGATCATTTTGTCTTGGCGCAAGAGCAGGCTCTTTCGACCTGCATTTTTGATCACGAATACGCGAAGCTCCTAACCATTGCACAGACGTATCAAGAAGCTACTCTTGAGCCTGTCAGTATATTGTTGCCGCAATCTCACTTAAAGCTCATGCTAACTCCAACAATCTTAGAATAAAGCTCTTGAGACATCCTGTCGAATTCTCATCGAATGTTGCGAACTCTACAAATGTTTCATCAATACCACAGGAACACCGACCGAAATTCCCGTACTCCATCTTCTCGAGAAGATTAGAACAACTCGTAGCACCATGCGTCGCGCGTTCCGCGAATTCCAAGCCTTGGCGCTTTCACCTTCCGACTTCCGCTCTCGTCGTGATTGGCTCCCATCTTTCCTTTCCGCATGCATGTTGGCCATTTCGGCAGTTGTTTACATCGATATGATGGTTGCCACTCCATCACCATACAAAGAAAGAATATGGGGTACTCAATGGCATGAGACGGTAACACAAATCCGACATGGTGGGTATGGGATGATGCTGGAGGTGTTGAGAGCTAATACAAAGAATGTCAATCCGTTGGAGTTAAACTGCTGGGTAGAAACTACGGATTACGGCGTGGAGACGTCCGATCCATACGCATTAGGATCAAATACACAATATGTGGATCTCGGTGTCGACCCGACAGCTTCTCATCAGTACCAGAACCAAGACTTTTCTCAAGATATTCTATACGCGGATCCGGACTACGATCAAGCATACCCCGGATACATGGGACAGCATTATTCATTGGACAATATGGCAACACTTCAGATGCAGAAGGCGAAAGCGGAGCAGGAGAGAAACATTCTGCTGGGGGAGACTTCTCCGGAGGCATTGCAGGGAATTATCGCTGTCAAATCATGGCAACTGAGGAATTATGATCATTTACAGCAGGGCGAGAGTATTTTTACAAAGGATTTGTATAGACAGGCACAGATCAACCCGATCGCTGGGCTGTGGAGGATTTTCCAGATGCGGTAGATTAAGTAAGGTGGCGATGAATGAGATCTTCCGAGGTACTTTGGGGAGCGAGCATACGCGGATCGAACAGAGAAGGACACGGGAATCGATGCACAACGTATCTGAATTTTGGCTCAAACGTTGCAGGTCGGTGGAATGGCTGCCGTCCGGCGTCCGGGTTTCTTCGGTGTCCACTCTACTTATCCGTGCAGCAGGTGGAGAGGGTGGTTTTTCACAAGATCTGTTTAAATCTAACGCCGACTGAGAATATCGTTAAAATAGATCCAGTTGAGCGTTTAAAAAGACTCACAAAGGGTTGAACTCACGTGAAGCATGTGAGAATGAGATCGTACCTGCTTTCCAAGCATCTGGGAATTTATGAGCTCTATTTTAACTGGGGAAATATTTCTTATTAGACAGGAGCTGCCAAATACATACTTATTTCATATTTTCCCTCTGCCTCTCCATCTTCATTCATAGTACACCAATAATACTCTCCCATGAACTAAGGAAACTATTTCACCATCACCCGTGATATCACCAGACCAGCAGCATTAGTCAAATGTTCCACCATTCAGGCTTTCGTGCTTCATCCTTTTTCTCGCCGGCATTTTCTTCCGCTACGGATTGCTTATAATCGGTCAAAAGATCAACCACGTGTCTATAGACATATCTCCCCTTCACCGGACCATATATTGCAATGGACTTTGCTTCAAAGTCAGAATTTCTCTTCGCGGCCGCCGTTCCTACTGTTTTCCCAGTAAGTGCATCAAGGGTCTTGGTCATGTCAGATTCTTCGACTTTAATGGCAGGAGCTCTATCCTGTTCGGATGACGAAGCTATGGGTGCTTGTGCTTTCGATATATCGTCTCTGGAAACGGTAATCGCCATCGAGTCCGCCGCATCTCCGCCAGAACCAATATTCGACGAAGTCTTCACCACATCCGTAACGTTTCCGCGTTCATCCCCATCACCCGGAAACTTCCCATCATCCCCTACACCACATAAATTAGCATCCATTTCCCCAACCAACCACTCATAAACATAACTCCCACTCACAGAAAAATTTATAAACAAGCTCCTCCACGTTCCGCAACCTCTCATGCTCAGGTAGTCGCCGTGCCATCTCGCTGCACTGGAGAAGCACGTAGTGCTTCATGAGCATCTGCACATCCACATTCTCGTTCATGGCTCGTTCGAGCAGAATGCTGATCACGGAACGGTAGGGTGTTTTGGTGCTGTGTAAGAGATCGGGGGAGTGGTGGTGTGCGACTTTACGGAGGGGTTCGATGGTGGCACGGGGTTCTTCGTCGTCGTCGTGGGCGTAGGAGGCGAAGGTGCGCTTTTTGGAGGGGGGGTAAGTC
>LLKJ01000718.1:0-10525 GCA_002242865.1 Clarireedia sp. CPB17
ATCTCCGGCAGCGCCGCCCTCCCCACCCCCACAAAGAAAGCCTGGGCCGACCTCAGCTCCGGCAACATCCTCCTCGAGCGCTACGGCATGACCGAAGTCGGGATGGCTCTCTCCTGCGGTCTCCCCTTCTCCACGCGCATCGACGGCAGCGTCGGGTGGCCGCTCCCCGACGTACAAGCGCGTCTCGTCGACACCGAAACCGGGGAAGTGATTGCCCCCGGCGCGGAGCTCACCCCGGAAGGCAAAGAGCGCGACGGTGAAATCCAACTCCGCGGACCGACCATCTTCCAGGAGTATTTCCGCAACCCCGAAGCGACGGAGAAGGAATTCGTCGACGACGAAGACGGACAGGGCCGCTGGTTCAAAACGGGCGATGTGGCGGTTCGGCGGATGGTCGAGCTCAAGCAGAATTCTACTACCGCGCAGCAGAACGGGGACACGCACTTCCCGCAGTCGTGGACTCACGGCCCTATGTATTTCATCCGCGGGCGCAAATCCGCTGACATTATCAAATCGGGCGGGGAAAAGGTCTCCGCGCTCGAAGTCGAGCGGGAAATGCTCTCGCTCCCGCAGATCCTCGAGTGCGCGGTGGTTGCGGTGCCGAGTGGCAAGTGGGGTCAGAAAGTCGGGGCGGTGGTGATGCTGAATGAGGAGGTGTTGCAGGGGAAAAAATTCGGGCCGTTGGATTTGAGGAGGGCGTTGAAGGAACGCTTGGCGAATTATAAGATTCCGCAGGTCATGAAGGTGGTGCAGGAGATTCCGAGGAATGCGATGGGGAAGAGTGAGTTTACCCCTGTTTATTATGCTTCTCTTTGCTGTTGAAGGTATCACTGCTTGAGACGAGAGATGTGAGTGGAAAAAGAAAAATGCTAATATGTTATCTTGTGGCGGTAGTCAATAAGAAGGAATTGGTAAAGAAGGTTTTCGTCGATGAGGCAAGTGGTGATGAGATGTAGTGGTTGTAAGATAGTAGTGCTAGACAGAGCCTACTGAGGGGTCTTGGTTCTAAAAAGGCTGCATAGAAGAGTCCAGGGAGTTTAGACAGGGAAAAGATGGAGATGGGAGGGGTGGGGGGTTAGGGATGAAACGAGGTGTCTAGTTGCTAGTTTTGAGTGTATATAGCATAGTGTAGAATATATAAAGGCTTCAACTGGCGTCTTAGTACCTAAGCTAGAGAGATATAGGAGAGATATAGGAGAGTCATGAAGAAAGCGCCTCTCTAGGGCAAAAATACAGGCCCATTTGGGATAATCTGTTATAGCTAATTACTGTTATCAACCAAGTATCCTAAAAAAAATCCAGAACATTATAATATTCCTACTGTCCAAAGATAGTTTGGCTGTTATTGTCAGTTTGTTATTCCAGCATCAGTGAGAGAGCATAGTCACTCAAAAGGACACTTCTATCCACTAATTGCATCTGTGTCAAGTGCTATCTGTGACAGCAAACCACAATATAGAACATACTTGAAGCTAAATTTAGATAATGCTTTTACGATTCTTCATTCCTATATGCTCTCCTCCGCACTCTATAAATACGCTTTCGCAAAACTGAGCCTATATTGCTCAACGACAGGGTGAATAACGCCATGCATGAAGCCCACCACACCAAGAGCAAAAAAACAAGAAAACAATGATATGGTCCTTCACCATGTATCAATAACCTCTCGTTGAAATCCTTTTTGAGGCTCCCTGATAGCTCCCAATATCGCCATGCCGCAGAAGAAAAGGGTTTCATAAAGATGCCACGCGAAAGGAAGAGTCGTATCGTATTTCGTCTTAGTTCATGTAAAAATTTGTGAGGCGCTTAGACCGTGTACTTGGCCTTTGCACGGGTGCTTCCACTGTGTGCGCTGTCGGTGTGACCGGAGAACTCGACGGAGTCGTTTAGTGGTTGCTTCAAGACACCCTCCAAGACTTCCTTGAACTTTCTTCCAATGTTCATCAAGATTTCCTTGCCCTTCTCAGTGGAGCGGCCTTTGCCTCCTGCGACGTCTCCATCACCACCACCTGGAATGCTCTTGCCGATCGTGCGGGTCCAAGCACCGATTCTGTAGAAGCCCTTTCTGACGTTGACAACAACACCCATCACTTCTCCATCCTCTTCTTCCTCGAGGGTCTCACCAATGGCAGCCAACATGACGTGAAGCCAAAGGTCGTCGATCGGGACATTTCGCTTTTCCTTGAATTGATATGACCACTTGCCACCATGTTTGTTCTGTACATCCTCCCATTCCGGTCGAACACCCTCCTTGAATAAATGATAATCGGATTTGAGAGCGAGCTCGGAAGTTGGTGCAATATTGTTCTGCGAATCTTGTTAGACTAAACTAGTAGAGGAGCAGTGCTGGGCGTAGAAAACCTACATAGACACCCCAGAATTCCTCGACAGAGTTGAAAGTAATGACTTCCTTCAAAAGATCGTTCCAGTTGTCACCCTAATTAATAAATTAGTGTTGACTCCTTGCAGGCTTGACAAGCAGGCAGAATTACCTTTCCAGACGGTGGCTTGGTGAACCACAAAGTCCACTTGTGCATCAACGGATGCTTGACATTGAAGTTGTCCTTGTCATGGAAGACAGTGATTTGCTCGCCATCGGCACCTGGCTTGGTATTTTCATTTGCATTGCTGCTGCCTTCGGGTGAAATTGGGATTGTAGATAGGTCAACCTGGGATGATCCATCACCATTGACTGGTGTTTGAGCTGCGACGGCGGCCATGATGTTGCTTCTATTGATCGTAAAGATAGATATTCAGAGGACCGAGAGAGGATATAACGTGGTATAAGTGTCGGGAACTCTGCTGTAGAGCTTCTGTTACTTCGCAGAATTAAAATGCGCCGCTAGTCAAAAATTGAATTTCGGTTTCCGTGGCGGGGTGAATAATTAGAGAAGATGAAAGTTTTTGTGCGGGAGATGTCGCGGTCCTGTATGTGCAGCTTCACTCGACTGTTTGCTCCAGGCAATCGGTCGGAATTCTTGCAAGTTTGGGTGTGGGTTGCAACTGTTCTGCACTAAAAAACAGCACCTTCTTCGATTTTTGATAATTACTTCCGTTTTTGCCATTCGAACAATGGCGGCGCTTGTGCTGTGCTTCAAGTGCTGGGACGCTAGCGGGCGCAATCACGTGCCATGAACTTAAATAGACCTAGAAGCTTGTTCGAGAAGTACAATGTGTATCTGGAAAGTATGTTACAAGTAGATAGAAAAGAGCATATATTTCGGAAGTAGAAGGATAGATTTGGTATCAGTTATAAAATTATTCAAGATAATTCACGCAAAATGTGTGGACAGCGCACGAATCCTCAAACGTGCGCACTTTGGGCGTGGACAACCTACGTCACCGCGGTCACTCATAAGCGTTTTGAGATTTGCGAGTTCCAGCGTTGCGAATGTCCGCAATATTTATTCATGGTCTATCAAGAAGCTCGAATGTGGTATGGATTACCCATCTGCATTCCCAGACTCATGTACTGTACCAACCTGAACGCCACCGCTATGATGCTCTACCTGTAAAGTCTACGAAGAAATCCGCATGTGAGATCTAGCAATCCTCCATTCAAAAGCATAACCCTGAAGCCCAAACCATATCTATGCAGCCTTTACTTTTCAAAGCTCCTTAACCTTCTCCACAACCTTTCCAGCAACCTCCTCAACCTTGTTGTCGGTACTTCGTCCATTCAAGTAGCTGAGGTAGCAGTTCCATCCCAGAGAGACGATGTTGACGACGAGAACTCGATGCTCGAGGGGGACGAGCTTGAAGTTGATAGCTTGCACAGCGGGCCAAATCATGTAGTTCTTTTGGATGGCAGTGCCGTAGTTCGCCTCGATCTTCTCCTTGGGGCTGGATCCTTCCAGCACAGACATGACACTAAGGAACAAGCCCAAGTTGAGAGGAGCCAAGATACATTGATCTGCTGCGACACGGGCAGCGATTTCGAGGTTCTTGTTCTTCAAGACGACCTTGTTCTGGAGGAATTTGAACCAGTTGGTGGCGATGGGACCGAAGATACCTAGGGATTTTATTAGCTGTGGCATTTGCATGGTGCGTGGACAGCTCTGCACTCACAACCACCGTAGAATGCCATGCGACCAGTACGTGCAAGTTCATGGTTTTGAATACCCTTCTTCTCTACCAATTGTTGTGCCATTGCATCGCCGGTTGCGAACAGAACGGCGGAAGTCACACTCTGAGTGAGGACTGGGCGCGCAGCCAATTTCATTTGATACCTGCAGACATTGATTATCAGCGTTTGTCCCGCCCACAGCTGGAATCTGATATCATAGATACACAAAAGATAAGGAATACTCACCAGCGCAACATCTTGAATCGTAGGTAAGTATTTTCCCCGAAAACTGATCTGAAATTTGGAAACTTGACAGTTTGACTGAAGAAATCGAAGAAGGACAAAGAAATTTAGATCGTTTGAGATGTGTTTCTTCAGAATCAAAAGTGCAAGGAAAAAAAGAGCAGACCGACAATCAATAAAAATCGAGATAAATTGTTCTACTGCTGTACTCTTGGCGAACGATCATCTTCAGGGATTCGAGCTAGCATTTTAGGAACATACAGCAAACCCGTGCCGAATTCGGATTGGCAGGCTACCCCAAATGTGGAGAAGGACCCTTAGGCCCTACTAGACAATCTAAGGGGGAGCGGGTGGCTTGTGGATGACACGTCAGAAAAGTTCCCTTTTCATTCTCGAAGCAGTGAATATTGAAGACCCTGACTGTGGCAAAGTAGGAAGGAATTTGACAAACAGCCCGGACGTACGGGATCCGAAGAATGAAGCTCAAAGCGGGGTTCTCAAGGAGTAATGGGTATTGTAATTCATTAGCATTTTCATTAACATTTCATATCTACATGGTCATTATCTATCCACCGTTTGTCCAAACCCATCTACTATCTTCAACGGCGAGCTATTTTCATATCACATTATTATGGTTGTTGCCATGAGTGTGGCAGTTGGGTGCGTCGCGCTTCGCTTCGAACCCTTCTTTGGCGTTACAAGAAGCACCAATGTACTTGACAGCGTAAAATCATTTTACAGCTATGATCATGATTTCTCCTCGACCTGCTTGGCCGTTTACATCACAAGATCTCGCTTGCAAACTTGCTCCTGCGTCGGATGGTCGGCCCATAGATGGCCAATACCCACGGCACGACTGTCAACACTGCAGCAATGCCACCAAGAAGCGAACCAGCTCCTTGGAAAGTAAGATTGTGGAACAAAGCTGGAGTGATCAATGGGAATATGCCACCCAATATATTTCGACAAAAGGATTGAGCTGCAAGAGCTGATGAGGCATATCGATGATAAGTGTCTGCAAGGTAGTTGAAGGTTGCGAGATATATGGAATAAATGCCCATCGTGGCACAACCTATGCCAAGTGTAGGCACAATCCAAGGAATTGAGCCGAACTGCGTCCACTACTCATGGAATTAGCCATGGGTTGAAGCAACCATAGAAAATACTTGACTTACAGCAAACCAGAATAAGCCAATTGGGAGCAATGCCGATTCCAAGCAGGCGAAATACAGTCTGCCTTCTGGTGATGATAGATCTATATTTCTTCGGATTATCCCTGGATTCTTAACCTTATCTGACGACCATGCTAAGTAGCGGGCAAGTAACCGCTCTTGATAGATAGAAAGAACGGTAGATATAATGGATGCAATCGACATAGCGGCAAATATTGCACCTGTCTGTTGAATACTGAAATCATGCGTCTTCTCAAAGACGATAGGGATCGATCCACTGTGGACTTGTTAGTACAGTCAATCTCTTTTAATAATTCAATCCCCCCGCCCTCTTGTTCCCTCCCAGCGATGGATTGAACTCACAATGTCAGATAAAGCACTGCCCAAGCGAAAGCGACCCAGAGACTGAAGAAGAGGACCACAGGCTCAGTTATCAGAAGATGGAACGGGCGATATAGGGAAATCTTCACCATCTGCGAGATGGATTCCCTTTCCTCATCCGACTTGACTTTCCAGCGTATACGTTGAGCTTCAACCTTCTCACTCGCTTGAAGGATGTCGAACCCAAAATATCCTGCTTCTTCTCGCTGTTCATAGTATTTGTTCAAGCATTGAGCCTTTCTACTCAGCAAAATGCTGCCTCGAGTCTCGGAGAAAAAGAGTACCATAGCCTGGTGCCCTCGAAGATTAGTACTAATCGTTGCTCTAGAAGTGCGAAGAGAACTTACAATAAGCAAGAGTCCGTTGGTGATAACCTGGACCCAGAAAACCCATCTCCAAGACGTATTTTGAGTGATGAAACCACTGACTAATGGCCCCAACCCAGTGCCAAAGAGCACACCGCCAGAAAACAGAGCCTAATAAAACGTCAACATTAAGACATAACCTCAGGAACATTTTGCTAACCATCGGTGTATTCCTTTCCTCCTTGTGATAGATATCACTGATGACGCCACCGACCATTGTCGAGAAGACAGAACTGCCACATCCAACGAAAAATCTAGCAACAAGCATTCCGGGATATGAATGTGTCACTGCACAACAGATCTGTGTGACAAAATACAATACCCCTGAAGCCAAGAAGATGGGCTTTCGACCATTCAGTTCTGAGAATGGAGCTAATAGCATGGGCGCAATCGCAAAGCCGGTGCAGAAGGTAGTTATACCAACCAGTATTGCAACTTTCGAGACATTCCAGTATTCCGCCATTTGTTGCGATGGTGGAGAATATGCCCCCGCAGTGTAAGCAGTGATAAGAGTAGCAATGCAAGACAGTGCAACAGTCACTTGCTTGCGGCTTTCAGGCCAGTCGAATGGCGAAATATACTTCATGAGATCTGGCTGTTGTGGTCCCAACCATTGAGAATTAGAGTGGCCATTTTGTGATGGCATAGGTAAAGGCGTCTCGAAAGTCAAATAATGATACACGATTGGAGATGAACTGTCAACAATAGAAATCCTGGGTCCGTCTCCAAAGTTCATGTCTTTTTGGTGTTCCATTTCTTTCTGGCCGTCATCTTCAAAATCTGTAGTAGAGTCATTCATGGACTTGTGACCGACATCATTATCGTGTGGCAATCTCTTCTCTCCCACCATCTTGCTGACTTTCTTCGTATTCGATAAGCTTCTTTTGTCGGTAATGCAAGACGATGAATGCTGGGGGATCGCATATTAATAAGGATAGAAGGGAGGTAGTATTTCAGGTAGCAGTCGTGTTGTCGCACCGGTTGATATGGGAGATAAAAGTATGCCTTTATTTCCGTCAGATTCTTGAATCTCATGGAGCAATTCCTGTAGATCCCCTTGCGCTTATGCCTTGATGAGTTAGGCGATCTCGTTGCATCCAAAATATTTGCTGCAGAAGCGGATTTAGACCGCACTCTTCAACAGATAAAAGTTTATTCCCGGACAACAGCTGGTGACTAGCGACACACAACGGCCACGAAAGACAGCGGCTGCGACATCGTCACAAAGCTTACTTCAGCGGTCAACTGAGGTGCCTCTTCGACTTGAAAAAACAGGCCGATCTAAGACATAGGCTCTCAGTACGAAAAAGATATTTGGATAATAAAAATATTATAATCTCTTAGAGTCTTTTAGACATTTGTTCGATAATAATACCCCAAGTATTATTAAAACCTTAGAATATTTAAGATATTCAATCGACAGTGGTATATTGTCCCAAATCGGTCTGTGTTTTCCAAGCCGAAGAGGGTGCTTCATATGAGCTACAATAAGAGGTGAGAACAAAATTTGCGTATATACTCGTACGTAGTAGGTTTATCGTGAGAAGAAGCCTGTAGGATTTCCATTGCATATGAAGTACTTCATTGGCAAACAACGGGCGTGAGTTGGAAAGACCAGCATTCATAGGCAACTATGTATCATATGCTGGCGGAAGCTTGCAGAAAGAACAGAAAATTGAACGCTCTTAGAAGGAGATAGATAAGACGAAATAGACAAATTGCTATATGAGGCAAATAAACACAGATTTGCTTATGAATAATGCGGCAAACCAGCTGCACCAGCTAGGCAGAAGAGATCCGGATTCCAGACTTCTGAACGAATCAAACTGCTAGAAAGGCCAAATGCATCAGCAAGTGACATCAACCATGGACTATGGATTTATCCTGCATGTATGCATGCATGCGTGCATGGAGGGGAAGATTTCAGCCTTGCGCACTGAAAAGTTTGGAAGGCTGGAAGTTTTGATAGCCTTACCAAATAGTAGGCCTTGCCTTTGAATGAATGAATGAATAAGTGAATGAGAGAGATGTAGCGTCTCTCATTTGCGTTTCGCTCTCAAAGGTTCGACATAAACGGCGACCTGTTTATGGAGGACCATCCATATCCTTCCCTTCCCAAGAAAGCCCCAGAATTATGGCAGCCAATCAGCCTTTGTGTGATACCCCTCCCTAAACTCTTTCTGGACATTGAAGGGACAAGGCCATCGATGGCGTGATTGAGGGGTGATGGCGACACTTAAAGCCAAATGATTAATAAAATTCTTGACATTTCTATTGAAAGGCTAAGTTTATAATATAACTTCGTCCTCTTCTTTTCTATTCTCTTTTCCTTTCTCTCTTCTGTACAGTTACCACAAATCGAATTTACGAGTACTTTATCACTGCGCAATCCTCATCTCCCCTTGAACCCTCCAAATAATCAAAATGGCCGAAGAACGCGCAACCCCGTAAGTCTTTTGTCGTACCTAAAGAAGAATTGACGCCGAGAGTTGTCAATCTTTCTTGATTCCCCTACGGAATACTCCAAGTCGAGCTGGATTCCGCAATGCTATTCTGTCTAGACGTGGCAGCACAGTTCAAGCGACTGGCGTCATGTTTAGGCCTCATCTGGTTTGCCTCTGCTAACAATGGCGCAGTCTCCGTCTAGGATCTATTGCCCCAAACTTCCAAGCCGAGACCACCAACGGCCCGATCGATTTCCACGAATTCATCGGTGACAAATGGGTGGTCCTGTTTTCTCACCCAGAAGATTACACTCCAGTCTGCACCACTGAGCTTGGAGCTTTCGCAAAGCTTGAGCCCGAGTTCACCAAGCGTGGCGTAAAGCTCATTGGTCTTTCTGTCAACACTGTCGACTCACACGGGGGATGGATCAAGGATATCGATGAGATCTCTGGCAGCAAGCTCAGTTTCCCCATCATTGGTGACAAGGAGCGAAAGGTCGCTTATCTCTATGACATGTAAGCATTGTGAGGTAGCGTTGTTTGCATCTTCCAGCTAATATGATATGCAGGCTTGACCACCAAGACACCACCAATGTCGACTCCAAGGGCATTGCGTTCACTATCCGATCTGTTTTCATCATTGATCCTAAGAAGACAATCCGCCTCATCCTCTCTTACCCCGCCTCGACTGGCAGAAACACCGCTGAAGTTCTTCGTGTTGTCGACTCTCTCCAAACTGGTGACAAGCATCGCATCACCACCCCTATCAACTGGGTCCCTGGTGACGATGTCATTGTCCACCCCGGTGTCAAGAATGAGGAGGCCAAGACCCTGTTCCCCAACTTCCGCATCGTCAAGCCATATCTTCGATTCACACCTCTGCCAAAGGAGGAGACCTCCGCCGCAGTATAGAGTATAGATACCACTATACAACACGCTTTTGGATATTTGAGGGCGCTGGATATGAATGACTGAACGAATGGAGGAAATATTGGATTATACCACAATTCTTGCAGGCCACCATGGAGGATTTTGAGATCAATACCCTGACTCAGCTTCTGGCGAGTAGTAAAATAAATGACAAAAAAAGCAATAAAAATAATTTGAAGGACCACTGAGACAAACATCACGATGATCGTAGTGACTCATTTAGACTAACGACTCAATTGCCATGCTCGATTATCCAATGGCTAGAAAAATCCTGAAGAGTGTTTGCAAGCTCTTTTTCTATTGTGCGAAGGTAGGATCAACAAACCAGCCCGAGAGTGAGATACAGTAGCCCATTATCCTATTGAGTAATCAGCCAACTCTTGCAAATGCATATCCTAGATAAGATGAGGGAATTGTACATCATCAGCTAGTTTTTTCTACACTGGAAGCCTTCGCAACTTCGCAAGGTCGCAAGTCGCAAGGTCGCAAGGTCGCACGGTCGCAAGGTCGCGTGTGCAGTCGCGAGCCGCACGGTTGCGAGGTTCTTTGCTTCTTCAACCTTGCTTGGTACCAGGCGGGACACAAGGCAGTAATATATCTGAAGCAGATGGGCGCTGACATGTCCCCCTTTTTTGATATGATGTCAAATTTTATTCTGGAAACTTCACAGGGCCCAAGACGAGATTAATTTACACTGCATGACCCGGAATCAACACGTGGAGTGCTGGTCAATTATCGGATGAACCCGACTTCCTTTGTGCTTCTTCGCCCGGCAACCCACCACCCAACCCACCACCCAACCCACTCCAGCTTCGATTGTGAGCTTCGTCGAAAATAGCAACGCTTAGACAGGTCCGAGCCACACGACAAGGCCAGTTTTGGCCAGTTTTGGAATCGGTGAACGAACGCACGAAGAACCAAACG
>LLKJ01000719.1:0-15194 GCA_002242865.1 Clarireedia sp. CPB17
GGTTAGTTGGGTTGGGAGGGGCGAGGAGAGGGGAAGAACGTACAAACCCATTGCTGGTACTTGTAGGACCCGTCGGTGACTTGCATGTGCAAGTAAAATTCCCGCGTGTTGTTGAGAGTACCCGGGACCCAGGCCCCTTGTCGCTCGGAGATGATGGGCTTCGCGGAGGTGAAGCCGATGATGGTTGAGGCTGCGAGGGCGAGGTTGCGGAGGGAAACCATGGTTGAGTTAGTGGGTTGGTGGGTTAGATGTTTGGATGTTTGGACTGGTTGTTGGTGAGTGAAGATGTGAATGCGAATGCGGATGAAGCTGCTGTGATGCTGAACAGAATGGACATAGAGTCCTTCTTTTATATATTCTTCAATTCCGCCGTATGCTCGTTCTTTCACACTTCGTATTGTGCCTCCCTAGCTTGTTCATTGCATCACACATCTTGACTTACGAGCTCACGATGTATCATCGTACCATACGTTCCATCGTAGCATCGTGTGATGGACACAAAAACGTTGATCGTCACCCCTCGTATTTGCCTTTAGTCAATGTAAGGTGACATACAGACCTTTACCCAAATATCACAAATCATTACACAACCACACACCATAACAGCCAGTGCATTGCTCCCCCGTTTCTGTCACACCTGGCGTATAACCGCAGAGCTACATCATACTACCTCTACCCCAGCCACCACACCTTCGGTGTCTCCCGAGTACCATGCAGCTATCTCGTATCGGAGAGTTAGTAATCAGCCTAGTCTGCTTTCCCCAGACAGCTTATTTATTACTGTACACTTTTTTGGTTATGTGATGAAGAGAAAAAAAGAACACAAGCTCGTATGACGCAAGGAGATCTCGGAATGCATGCGGGATCCCCACCTCGTATCTGATTACGTGAGTGAGGTACAGAGGTAGTTCAATATAAGCTTCGTGTTGACTGGGACACATGATTTGTATTGGGTGTGGTGTATAGAAATAGATGTGATGGGAAAGGAAGAATGGATTCGGGTGTAGAAAAAGCTTCAGTAGTCTCGTACTATTGTACTCGGCTTCTTAGCGGTTCGGTGTAGTACGAGGAGTGAGTTGGAGAGACCATATCCCATTTTACCACTCCCCCTTCGCCAACTCCAATATCCTATCCGCAGCTTCTTCTCTCCCTCTATACTTGCTTCTTATGAATTCTCCAAAATCTTTCGCTTTCTTCCGCATCCCCTCGTCCCGCACCACCGCTATCAATGCCTTCCCACACTCCTCTTCATCCAACTTCGGCGCGCTCCTTTTACTTCCCCATACACCGATTCCAAGATACTCTACTCTCTGCGCATAGTCGAAAGTGTCGAACCAGCATGGCAAGACGACTTGCGGGACGCCGGCATGTATGCTCTCGAAGTACGCATTTGCACCACCATGATGCAACGAAGCTATGATATGGCCCGAGCAAAGCAGCGATATCGGTTCGGCTTTAAGCCATGAGATGACTTTTACAGAAAATGATACTGAGTACAGGATTTCCGCCAGTGCTGGGTCGACGCCTTCGGCGTTGGGTTTGTATTTCCAGAGGACTTGAATATCCGGAATTTTAGAAAGAAGAATACGAATCGCCGTCGCAAGATTGCGATTAAAGTCTTTCGTGCCATTATAATGTGACCCGAGATTAACAAGCACAGTAGGTTTCTGCTTCAGCCAGGTGAAAAGATCTGGCTCCATTTCCTCAAGGGGCTGAGAGGGGATGAGGATCGGTCCGCAGGCAATGATGTTGGGCGGGATGAAGGGGAGCTTGAAGTCGGTTTCGGGAGCCGCGGGGAGGATGTAAGGGACGTCTTTGGAGTAGGGCACGAATAAGGGGTACATGCCGGGGAAGTTAGCTGCTTTGCGAGCTGCTTCGAGGGCCTTGAGTTTGGGGGAGAAGACTATGGTGAGGATCATACGGATGAAGAGGAGGATGTTGATGGGGATAAGATACCAAGGGAGCGGGTAAGGAAAACCAGATATATCGCTAGTAGAAAATGTCAGCTCCTTTCTTCCCGAACCATAATCAAAGAAAACAAAAGAACCTACACCGGAATCCCCCACAGCGCAAACCCATACGGCTGCACCTGTCCCACCGTATCCTTCAAACTATTCGGCGCAATCGAAATCATCTTCTTCCCCGACACCCTACACGCATCATACCCCTGCGCACACAGCTTCTCCACCACCACCACATCCGCATTTACATTCCCTAGCACCTCCTCAAAGCACCTCACCCCATGGACATACTCCTCCGGCGCCCACGCCGCCAGCACATCCGGGATGTTTGGGAACATGCGCAAGCACTCCCTGACGCCAGGGCCATGCACCATCGCCTGCTGATCCGGGGTATCGAGCGCGAGGCGCTCGACCATGCCGGGGCTATCGATTGCATGGAAGACGGCCGGGATGGCGTCTTCGGGGAGCGGGCCATACGCACCTGCGTTGAGGGCGTCGACGCGGGCGCGGATCGTGGAGCGGAAGTGCCCCGGGTCGATTATGTGCGCGACGCGGGAGGCGACGGCGGGCGCTTCGTACGACGCGATGTGCACGGCGCAGTGGCGGAGGAGGAGCGCGTAGGCGGTGGCGAAGACGACGTTGCTTTGGCCGTATTCGTTGCTGGTGAGAAAGAGAATTTTGGTGGGTGGCATAGTGGGTGGAGGAGGAAGAGAGAGAGAGGGAGAGGGACGGTGAGTTTTGTTCTAGTTTTATATATCTGTCTTTTTTATTTTGTCTATCTCCCGTTATAAGTAAACGGAAGAAAGGTCTCGCAACTTATTCTATTATTCTACACTCGGCGCGGTTAATATGAACATCGACATCATTTTTACGTACAGAAGGGAACCTTGCAGTCTTCGAGTTTAGATTAGGGAAACCCATGTGTTCGAGCGACTGCCGTCTGTGGCCCAGCTTGTGTCGGTACTGTGGTTCCTGGGATTTCCGAGTGGAAGTGGGCCCCTCGCTGTACGTTCTTGTATTGATCATCGTGCTTTAGGGATGCGGTTGAGAGTGAGATTTTAGTGCTGGAAAATTTGGTCACAATACGATGGTCAAACACGATGACAACGAAGATGACTACACAAACAGGCAATCAATTCAATATAAACAGAGTCGATCATATTAACTAAGTAACTCGCGAACCCTCACAAAGCCCATCTAAGCCTCTGTGAAGAACCCTCTACCCGTCGTCGTCCGCTATGGAGAAAACGGCTCGCAGAACCAACCATCAAAATGCCTCCCAAGTGTACAAAAACATGTACAACCTCTAGATGAAAATTTGGTATAATGCTCCGGGTATTGTCCACTCTAATTATTGACAAGAAAAGAAGAAGAAAAGCTGAATGATAAAAGGAATTCGTCGCATGCAATGGTCTATCGCCGCAGGTAAATGCGCATCACATCGTCTCGTATTGTTTTGGAGGCCGTTAATTCTGTCGAGCACGCACAAATAGTCGAAGCCGCAGTCGTGAAGCTCTCTTTAAGCCTCATCACCAAAGAGCTCCCAGACGCTCTTCGGTGCTGAGTATTCCTTATCCGCACTAACGCCCTTGTAATCCATATCAAGCCTGCGAGTTGAAGTTGTTAGTAAAGAACACACGAGTAGTATACGGGTTGGGAAACTTACCCAAATGCCTTTGGTCCGCCCATTTCTAGTCCTTTCTCCGAAGTCCACATTGGAGGTGCCTTTAATGCAATAACACTAACTCTCAAACCATATTTGTAATCAGAAATCCCAAGAGGTGCGCCGTTCGCGATGTCCAGGAACTAGTCAATGCTGTTAGCGGATGCTCAAGAGATACTAGATGGATCATAGGAGCATACCGTGATCAGATCTGGACAAAGTGCCAGCACAATATCTTCCTTGCCCTCCGTCTTTTGTATCGCGCACAGATTCTCGTTTTCAAATTCGACATATAAAGATGAAGTAGCTTCTTGGGTGGGAGCTGCCGCTGTAGTCGTAGGAACCGAATCAAGAAGGACGCTGCCGCGTGTGAAACCTTTCGCGACTGTGCGAGTGACAGATACGACTTTTCCGGTGAATAGTAGTATGCCATTCTGCGATTCGAGAAGGGTAGAAACTGGATCGATCTTAAGGGAACGAGCGATTGCGATTGAGCGTCCGATTGTCCATGCTGGTTTGAATTAGTCTTGCCAAATAAATACTGGGAAGAGAAGTGCCTACCCCATGAATAGCTGTTTGAGGGAAGGGTTTTGGCTTCCTTCCCAGAGATTGGGTTGGTTACCATGCCGGATAGAGAGCCTTGGTCGGTACAAGCGCTTCGCATGAGTTCTTCTGCTTCGTCGGCATCTTTGGATGAGAGAAAGACCTATGAATGGTTAGCATGCTGCCTGGCGAACATGGATGGTACCAATTACTGATGTTTGCCCAGCACCATTCGCGACTGCAGCTGGGGTAACTGGAACGCCATTGAGGCATCGGACAGTCTGCCAAACCATCGGATACGCTCTGGCAACACAATCTGTGTCTAATACTGGTTTTCCGAGTCTGTGTGCTGCTAGCAGTGATTCAAATGCATTCAGCCCGCCGATTTCGTTTGGAATTGTCGCGTCGAATGATGTTATGCCAATGCTCGACATAAGAGCCTTTACCGTGTCCGTAAGCCTGTGAAGATGTTAGCTTGAGATTCAACAGCTCAATCTATTTATGTACTCACTCGTTCAGTCCGGGGATTCGCTCTAGGTAGACAGTCGGTGATCCCTAATATGATTAGCAAGAGTCTGCGGATGTAGAAGTACTGCCATACCATGAACCCAGCGGTAAGCACAAGTGCATCATCTGGTATAGTATCTTGCCTCTGTATTCTGAGTCCTCCATTCTCCTTCAGCGCAAGCATGCAAGCGATGTAACTTGGATATGGTTCTCCGCAACTACCTACTCCCAAAACACCGGCACCGTCAAGTAGCAACTTGAGATCGACCTCCGACAAATGCCAAATATCGCCCTCGATGCGTGGTCGATAGGCTGCTATATCAACATCTTCAAGAATGTCGTACGTGGATGCTTTTCCATTTGTGAGGTTGTCGTCGTGGAAAGGGCTCTCGCTGTACCCCGAATCTGGTCGGTCAACCTTGGTCCAGTCCTGTTCTGGAAGCGGCTTCATGATACGGCTTTCGGCATCGGTATGCCGAAGATCACCAACCACTCGGACTACTAGCTGCGTCGCACCGTTGGTGACATAGTTGATTGGTAACACGTCGACTTCTACCACTTCGATCGTATCCTTATTGCCGCCTGCAGCAATGCACCTTTCCGTTGCGAGCGCTTTTGCTTCCTCAATTTCTTCGGGCATAGTCTTCTCTCCGATAGTGACTACAGTATCCACAACACCACTGATTTTCCCGATCTACATTTTTTCGTTAGTGAGATCCTCAAAAGGTTGTAAAAATTTTGCTTACTGCAGCTCCAATCGCATTTGCAACCTCCAGGTACTTGGGGCGAATGACTTCCCTAACTCCAACGATTTGCCTGTCAACAATTATGCTCCCACCTCCCACAAGGATAACTTTCGCATCTCCTTGCTTCGTTTTCACTTTGTCAATGGCTTGCTCGAGAGCGCGTTGGATTTCCCGCTGCCCGCTACATATAAGCTCTGCAGCGATACTCTCGGTTCTGTCGTTGATCATCACGAGATCGGTAGCCTAGAATGTTAGTGGGGAAATGAGACCAGAAAGGCAGACACATACAGTCAAAGTTTGCCCTCCAAATGAAATGCTTTCCTTTTCCAGCCTCGGGCCGACAGAGTCAGGACCCACAGAAGTCTGTCCATTCTTAGTTGTACGAACAAGAGATCCGCCACCAAGCGCGATACTGTAGACATCTGGAATTGTGAAGTTCGTTCTTATACCTGCAATCTTCACAAAGGCTGCAGATTGTCTAGGATACCCAGATGGAAGTAGTGCGCAGATATCAGTTGTAGTACTGTAGTGATTTAGTAAGTCGCCATTTCACAGACAAGGACTATGTTCTTACCCTCCAACATCTACCACAAGAACCTCACTGCCATCGTTGAGATTCTCGGTTTCGTTCTTTGCCAAAAGTGCGGCACCCCTTGCGCTGTTTGTCGGACCAGACGAGAAGCATCGGACTGGATGTTCAGCAGCTATTGATGCTCGACTCAAGGTTCCATCATTCAAGGTGATGTAGAGTGTTGCTCCATATGCCTGAACGGCATAGGCGAACCCAGTAATAACATGACGGGCAAACCTCCTTAAGCTTGCATTTAAAATACTTGCATTCTCGCGCTCAAGGAAACCAATTCGACCAATGTTGTGAGAGCACGATATGTCGAATCGTGGACCAAGCTCTTTGGAAAGAATACGTCGGGCTTCTTCTTCTTGAGCTGGATTTGAAGGAGAATATATTCCTATGACGACAACACTGGTAATGAATTTCGCCTTGATAATCGCAGCCTGCTCTTTCAGTTCTTCAATGTTTAGATCTGATATCGGTGATCCATCAACTTGATGCAATTAGTATTTTTCGCGTAACTGTGTGGAAGGTTTTCATGGAACACCGCCCAATACACACCTTGCAGTCCTCCAGAAACAAATCCGTAGTGTCCTTCTATCAACCGGCGTAAAGAGGTTGGAAAATCCACTGGAAATATCAAATCAGAAAGTCTCTTCGTGAAGTTGACAATGATCCTCACCAAAAGGTGGTGACCCTCTCGAATAGGGGCCACATAGTCGAATGACGGCTACTTTGTCTAATTTATTGGCATCTTGTTCGAGAACTGCATTGACGAATTGCTGGAGAAAAGATGTGAGATTGAAGTGCTGATGAATATGAAGATGGAGTTTCCTTTGAATAATGGTTGTGGCAGAGAGAACTCATTTTTCCAAGCAATTTCATGGAACTGCTACTTCGTGCTTGCCGCAAACACAAGGCGGTTGGGAGAACGAGAGTAGACCAGCCGTATTGGTAATAAGAAATGAGAGAATTGAAGACAACGGGAAACCTACAGTCGTTCCAATATTGATAGAATTAATATTATCTCTTGGAATGTCGGCTTTCTTGATCACAGCAGCAATTGCTTCTTCTACACCATCCTGGATATTTGACGTTGTAGGTGTTTTGTGCCAAGCAAGAACGTTTGCACTCTGTAACACCACGGCATCCTACAGGAAGATGTGGTCAGCAAAACCCAAGGTTGATATACAACATATATCACCTGTCTAAGGGTGATGTCTATATATCTTGATGTCTCGTACGTACCGTGTTTGTTCCCCCCACGTCGATACCAATGACGCACGATGTTACCCTGGAAGGCATCCTAGCTAGTTGTGACAGACAGACGGTACAAGTTTATGGTGTTGTGGCAAGAGTCATGATCGTGCTGGCTCTAATATATGGCTTTCCGAAATCAGGGAATTGGGGGGACTGAAAGGTATAAGAAGGGGCTGCAGATTTGTGGCCCAATTGATGACCGAGGTTTGGATGGTACGCGTGAAGAGCAGATGCCCCCATCTTTTTTGATATTCCAGTTGCCACTGTGAAGGATCTGTACTGGATTGATCAATCATTAATCAGCTACGTTGCTACTCACCTAGACAGTCATCATCTTCTTGTTGCTCGCCTACAGATGAGACGATGACCGGTTTAGGTAGTTTTGAGTAGTGGCAGCGAGCAGCGGGCGGGGTGAAAGGGAGCGGAGCCGGTCGAAGAAGCGAAGAAGCGAAGAAGCGAAGAAGCGAAGAAGCGACCAAAAGAACCAACGAAGGAAGCATCCACCACCCAATGATTCCGATGCGACGAACTAATGAGGAGAATCCTCGGCAGGATACGCCCGCTTTAGAGGCAGGAAGTACAACACAAATTGCACAATGCATCAGGTCGATGGAAGTACCTTGATCAGATCAGATCCGATCCGATTGCCAAGTCTTGGGCATGATTCTACAAGTACACATTCTACTGCAGCGAGGACTCCGCGAGTACATAGATAAGTCGTGCGTGCACCGTGCGTGCGGCTTCAATCCCGTTGATCCATCGACTTGCCACGCACCACGGAGAACTTCATGTCACACGACGTCCTTGTTAGACTCGGCGTGGTGTCTCTACTTTCTTTGTGTTTCCTCCCTGGGGACGCCTCGAGACTCGAGAGTAGGGACCTGCTCTTAGATCCCAGAGACGAGACTGCGCAGGAAGTCACACCTCCTTATGCGCAGGCTGTAGTTCGTAGTTGCATCACTCCGTACTCTGTAGGTACCTACATGCTCACCTGCAGAGTTGACGGCATATATGGAGAATCTCGTGGTTTCTGGGACTGAAACACAGAAACACTGAGACATGCATGTAGGGCACGAAGTGCAGCCGCATGTTCCATCAATCATTAATGTCACCAGATGCTACGGATTGAGGGCATTGAAGGAGGTAGACGGCCACCACCAGGAGGACAGCAGTTTTACCGAACAATTGTCCCAATGTGGTCCTTGAATCGGGCAACACCGCAGCCAATTAGTCGGGCTTCGTATACTTGTAAGGATTTTCTAGGCCGCAAGGTTACAAGTACGAGTCTTACGACGGAGTGCATCGGCGTTCAGTTTGAAAAGAGTGGATCGAGTCATGCAGAGAAGGGAAAAGTAAAGGAGCGAGAGAACGCGAGTCAAATTTCCTTCTAGGAATGCCCCACGGACGACGACCAGCAGTCATTGGCCAATGGCAACATGGCAATTTATCGGATCTATCTCCAGAACCGAAAAAGACTTCCAGAATTGCGGCACTCGCGGAATGTCGAATGAATCAAATGTCAAACACTTCAAGGATGACTAAGCACATCGCGCCGTCCACCATACTGGTAGTCCACTTCGCAGTCTTCCCAATTCAGCCTTTCCACCGAGCTACCGAACAAACACAATTTTCCTGCCCCACCAGGCCAATATCTCCATCCTATCACTTCCCTCGTTATCTCTCCCCCATGTTTTTTTCATCACACTTTGCACCAAGGGGCTTTCAAATGGATTTCAAGGGTCCTGCCGTTCACCGACCCGTGAACGTGGGCGAATATGGGTATGCTTGATCCTCTGCCGACGTTTCATATACTAAAAGTTCTGCTTTGAGCTTTGAAGATCCGCTATCTCCAAACACTTCGAGCCTCGAGGGCACTTCAAAGATCCCTGGCCGGCCTGGACATCCTACCACAAGCTACTGGAACAATGCAACGAACCCTCGCGAGCCTCGGTGGAGAATCATCGAATGATCAGCAAAAATAATGAGCTAATTGATATCAAAACAGCCAATCACATCCAAACCTTCTACCAGGCGCAATCTTGTAGATTTGCCCTTGTCTCTCCCGCCTGCAACCTTCCTGGTTACCCGAGCCTTCAACACGCTACTGTTGACCATGAGGAATCTCTCCCGTGCTCCTATCCGTTCTCTCGGTTTCTTCCACCACCACCACCAAGCTGAAGCTACCAGTCAACCAATAGTCCAGCCCCATGGCTCGAGATCTCTTAAACATGCTGCTCTACTCCCCCCTTCAGTTAACTTCTCTTCTTTTAGTCCCATTATCTATCTTTCTATCTTAGTCAGTCGGTGTCTGGAATCTCCCAAGTCCTGACTTCCATCATGGCGGGTATTCAGAACGAGACTATCAACAAGCTGCCATTTACTGCTGTGGCGGCTCCCGATCCTCAATCGTATCACGACAGCGAGGACGCAGAAGCTTCAAAGTCTGTAGATTACACCATCCCGCAGACTACCGGTCCGCCAGCCACAAGGAAAGAGCTCTGGTCATATTATGCATATTATGCGGGGAACAATGGAATTGGTTCTTTCCAATAGTAAGTTCTTGTCGCGTTGCGGATAACAAAAGATCTGCCGGTCCTGTCTCATCTCATCTGGCTTCCCTGTGTGTGCTAACGTTATTTCTCTGCCAGCTCTAACCTTCTCTTCCAAAATCTGATATACCAAGCCGCCTTTAATCCTAATATTTTGCCGCTGGGTAGCGCAGCATGCGACGATGATTCACCTTGTCATGTCTTCTGGAACGGAGGCACGAAGGAATATTCATCCGTCGTCTTGATAGCGTCAGGGCTGACCTTCGTCTCGCAATCAATCATCTTTCTCACAATTGGAAGCTTGGCAGACTTTGGTAACTGGAATCTATGGGTTGTTCGAGGGTTCTCCCTTCTATCTTTTGCCTTTGAGTTTGGCTTTTTGGGCGTGGATCATGCCTCACAATGGAGGACTGCCATGGCTCTGTACATCCTTAGCAGTAAGTCTTACTCTGTATTGGTTTTATTCACTTCATGTCTAACATCCCGTTTGCAGGTGTTACTTGGTGGGCGTCTTACGTTTTCTTCAATGCGATATTCCCAAAGCTCGCCGACGATCTGCCTGAAGCACACAAAGCTCGGGAAGACTTTGCAGCAGGCGCAATCACGGAGGACGAATACGATTACAAGAGTTCGATGGCAAGGTCAAAAGTCATGAACATCAGTTATGTCTGGAACAATGTTGGGTTCACTATTTGTGGTGCACTTGCTCTGGCAGCTTTGGCGGGTATTGGCGCAGATGACTCCACGCAAAAGAACAACTGGGGTTACTCAGTCTCCGTTGCTGTCACAACTGGTTGGTGGATTATTCTGGCTATTCCATGGTTCCTCTGGGAAAAGAAGCGACCCGGTCCACCATTACCAAAGGGAGACAACTACCTTACATTCGGCTTCAAGCAGACTTACTTTGCCGCCAAGCAAGTCTGGAAGATCAAGCAGACGCTCTTCTACCTTATTGCCTTCTTCCTACTTGCCGATGGAGTTGCTACCCTTCTTACACTTGTTTCCATTGCACAGACTCAAGTAGTGTTGTTTTCGGCCATTCAGAATACCTATCTTATTCTGGTTCAGGGTGGTTCAGCAACAGTCGGCGTTTATGTTTCCTATCTCCTTCAACAGCAATTCAAACTCCGCACCAAGACCATGCTACAGGCTGCCAATCTTGGGTGTGTGCTTATTGCACTTTGGGGTATGGTTGGAATTTGGACTACAAAGTTCGGCTTTCACAATGAGTGGGAGTTTTGGTTGTTCAACGCTCAGTATGGATTTACGCTCGGCGCTCAATTTTCTTACGGACAAGCTTTCATGGCCGAATTGGTACCAAAAGGAAGGGAGTATCTATTCTTCAGTCTTTTGGGTATTGTGTCCAAAGGATCTGCTTGGATTGGTCCCATCATCTCGAGTGCTATCGTCGATGCAAATGGAAGCGAGTGGGCCCCATTCCCCTTTGTCGCCGCGTTGATATTGGTGCCTACGATCGCGATATTCTTCATTAGCGAGAAGAAGAGCAAGATTGAGTGTGCCAATTATTTAGCGCAAGAAAGGTCCGATTTACAAAAGGCGGAAGGAACACAGAGAACTGGATCTGTCTCTACAGAAGACGGGGGAAAGGAGCTATAATTCTAATGTTAGATGATAATTACTTGGCGAATGCAGGTGCTTTGGTTTATTTTACAACAACACTTATCTCAATAGCTTCAGTCCTTCAAGCCTTCAAGGTTGATCGGCTAGGAGGATACACAATCATTCAATAGAAGTACACAATTTCTTCGAAACACAAGCCGGTATGATGCATTCATCCTGGTACAAGACTATATCCGGCTCTTCCCGTCGTGCATACTACCCTTCCTTTTGCGACCCTTTGCACCCTTTCTCGGCAGAGCGCTGTTACACTTGTAGAGGAGGCCGGCCGAGCCTGCTTGGTGTTGTCAGATGTGTTACAGCATTTCGAGGGATTTCCAACTCCGCATACCTGTTGGTTGGCATGTCTTCCGGAAGGGCCTGCGCAGCTGGAAAACAAAAGCTAAATAATGATAGTGCATGTTGTGTGACCTGATCTTACACACAAACACTAGGGGGGATTTGGCCGGGGAGGGCTCCACACAAAGTATGGTATCATTGGTATGGAGTAATAGTAATCGTAATTGATCTTTTTCTCTCGTGCTTTTCCTTTTGCTTCGGGGCAATGGGAAAGGAAGGGCCATGACAGGATGGCCACACGTACGCACGTGCTGTAAATTTTCTGTCTCGGGCTTATTACACCTGGCAAAAGTGTTGTCCGCATTTGCATAATTGCGTAGGATCATTGATCATTGATCACTATTTTTGCCCTTAGCTGGAGCGCGCATTAGGCACACGCAGAAGAGCAGGCTAAGAGGGCGGACGGACGGACAGACAGACACAGAAATGATGGACTGACTAATTAGCCCACGGACGCGACTGGACTATATGCGAATCAGAAGGGATCTCCTTTTTCTTGTGTTATTCGTATTACTTGTGCTGCTTGTGTTGTTCCCAAATGTCCGGGCACTCTTAGTTCAATATTCAGCTCCACGATGCCCTGCAGAAAGTGGATTGTTTAGCATCGGCTTTGCTTGATTGGCTCTGACGCTGTGGATCATTTGCACCTTAACCCGCTTTGGTTTTTGGCTTTGACCAACCGACAACATTCTAGAAAACCACCAGCTTTCGAACCACCGACCTCATTCACCACGAACAAGAATCCATCCCGATATCGACGGCAACGGCTACGGACAGCAACGAAGAGAGATCGCTATCGGAAAGCGAAAGGGAAAACGGCATTGACGTGGATGCCGACCGTCTGAGGATGGCGCCGGGAATGGGGATTAAAGCGCCGGTCCCTCGAACCAGGACAGGTCCGTTCGTACATTTACTTCGGCATCTGATATCATCCATATCTCTCTAACAAATCCAAAAGGTTGCTTAACATGTCGAGCACGAAAAGTCAAATGCGACGAGGGGAAACCCGACTGTGGGCGATGTGTTAGACTGCAACGTGAATGTAAATGGAGCACGCCTCCATCTCATCTTTCCGCCACCACGTCACATGGCCATGGTCTCTCGAGCACAAGTGCTCTTCCAACTACTCAACAGCTCGCTCTTTCGAAATCACGGGTCCCCAAAGATGCCTTCGTTATTGAGTTCCCTAATATCGACAAGACCACGATGCCATATATCCATCACTTCGTCGGCTTCTGCTCGCGATTCTTGGCGTACGTTAGCGATGACGAAACCAACCCCTTTAAGGAAGAACTAGTACCTTTTGTGACGACCTCCCCGGCTTTGCTGCATTCTATTGTGGCTCTGGCTGCAGGCCATATGTCTAGAACTGACCGCCATCACGAGGTGAAAGCAGCGAAACATTATTCCATGGCTCTACGTGAGCTAAGTACCGCATTATCAGATTCTAACACTGCCCGTTCCAAAACGACATTGGGGGCATGTCTGATGTTATGTGTTTATGAAGTAAATTAGCTCTTGTTGCCCCAAATATACTATTAGCTTACAGGGGATAGATTGCAAATTCAGAAAGAGGTCTTTGGTTCCAGCATCTTCAAGGAGCGCGGGATATCATCTTATATCGAGGTGGCCCTCGAACCTCCGACTTCCTCACCCGATTCTTTGCCCTCCTAGATATCTCCGGCTCTTTATGGTCGGGTCAAGGGCCCTTACTACCCGGGCATTACTGGATTGAAGATGCGCCTTCTCCAACGATACTACCCAAACACTTACCTGATGGGACTGTGGTGAACGGAGCTGTATTACCAGGACCTTCAGCGCCACCCAAAGGACAGCTCAATTGGCCCTATTACGACGACGGTGGTGTGATGACCTCAAACTTCCATCTTTTTATGATTTTTATAGCCAAAATCTCCAGACTATCCAGTCGTGCCATGACGACGTCATCACCGGAAGAAGAGGCCCAGGTCAAAATGGAAGCTCTTCAAATTAGGCATGATGTTGGATTGTGGTGGCAAAGCGGCCCTCCAGGGTTAAGGGACCAGCGGACTGATTGGCGACGACAACCTCGAGAGCGCAAGTTAACGGTTCCAGAAACACTCGAAGAAGAGGCGTTTTCAAGTACAAAGGCATGCATGCATGGGTGTGTCATGTTCATTCATCACATCATCAATCCTCTCGGATTGGAGCCACAGAGTGCAGAGATTCCCGAAGCAATCAAAGATGTCCTAGAAATTGCAGAAGAAACTCCCGAAGGTTATGGTCTCGAGATGGGGTTGTATTATGGGCTATTTGCGGTTGGCATCACTGTAGTCAACAACTACACAATCGAAGAAGTCGTTCGCCAGAAATTGAAAGCAGATACGAGGATTGCTCTCTACGTAGGTTTTCTACTCGCACGTCTCTTCATCATGCTAATTTTTACAGAATGCCGACCGAGCTCTGGAATTGCTGGAGGTTCTTTGGAGAAGGCAACATCAATACAATCGAAAGTTTGATTGGAGAGAGGTCCAAAAACAAATGGATATCCACATGTAAGCAAGAACAGCTACCGTTTCCAATTGCTCTCCGTACTAACCGTTTCACAGATTTATTCTGGTATGAACGAATTGAATGAACATGATTTGTTGACCCATTTTCCGCATATTCAACAAATTTTGGGTGTGAATTTTGCCACTTCGCGTGGATCGGTTTGCTTCGGGCCATCACACGCTAGATGCATTGTGCATTTATCTATCATGCAGCTCTGACCTGATGCGTGAATTATGCTAGGAATCGCTCGATCCGGAGCTAAGGCTCACACAAAAAAAACTCCTCACTATTTATCTGCACCCAATTAACCGGCATAGAATATCCGGCCTAAATGGCAGCATGTTTACAGGTTGAAATGAAGTCGGCCATCCTTCTCCTCGGCGGTACGGGGAAGGTCTCTCGTCGGATCGCGCCCCTCCTTTCCTCTGCCGATTATCCAGTTCTCCTCGCTTCCCGCTCCGGAGCGGTTCCTCCCCCTTCCTGTTTGTTGCCAAATATCATAGGCATACATTTCGACTGGCTCGACCCTACAACTTACTCGAATCCTTTCCAATCCCACTGTCCCCTCTCCGCCATCTTCTTCATCGCACCCCCTGTCCTCGATGCCCTCCCCCTCGCGAAATCCTTCCTCGATCTCGCCCGCACGAACCATGTCCCTCGCATCGTCTTTCTAAGCGGCAGCGTCCTGCACGCGGGCGACGGCCCGGTGCTGTCGCAGATCGCGACGCTGATTAAAGAGTCGGGGCTTGAATATACGGTGCTTAGAGCGTCCTGGTTTATGGAGAATTTCTCGGAGATGCAGCATTGGTGGACGATTCGTGATGAGGATCGTGTGGTGGCGGCTGCGGGGGGAGGGAGAATACCATGGGTTTCGGTGGTGGATGT
>LLKJ01000720.1:0-15126 GCA_002242865.1 Clarireedia sp. CPB17
CCCTTCAACCCCCCCTTCGACGCGATAACCGCGTCTAGGAAATCGCTGCACCCGGTATAGATGCGCGGGCCCACGCCCTGGATATCTTCGATCGCGCGGAGCAGGACGTCGATGTGCTGTGTCTTGAGGAGAAAATCGGGCTGGTTGACGAACGGCATGGCTTCGCCTAGCAACGCGAGGATGTACTCTACAGGAACGACAGCCTCGCGGTCTTCGTCGTAGAGGCCGCCGCGGATCTTGTCGTCTGCGCTGATAATGAGCGCCAGTAGGGCGTTTGCTGCTTCTGTTTTGCGGGCGAGAGGACCCAGGGAGGATTTTTGGCCGGCGGAGAGGTAGAGGTGCTCGTCGCGGAGAGTGTAGAATTTGCGGAGGGTGGCGTAGCCGCTGAGGGAGGTGTGGACGAGGGTTGCGGCGTCGAGGTCCATGCTGGACATTTCGTCGAGGGCGCTGGCTGGGGAGGAGAGGAGCCGTTGGAGGTGGTCGTCTAGTGCAGATTCTGGGGGGTAGGCGGTGGAATACACTAGGCAGAAGGTCATGAGGGTGTCAAGGACGTCTTTCACTTTGGGTATATTGTGAGCCAGGGCGTAATACCATAAAGCTTCACCGTAGCGCTGCGTATCTCGCGCGAGAGAATTTGCATAGTTCTATGAATTGTTAGCAATTGATGAAATTCGATATTATGAATATGCATACCATAGCGATGGTCTCGGCTTTATTGCTCATGCCGAGGTCATTCAATAACTTCCACAATTTATCGACAACACCAGCTGTGTCAAGGGTGATCTTTTCCATCAGCTCCTCAACAATTTGTTCGGACCTGTCAGTTGAATCCAATCTACCCAAGACCGCGACGGCCAGCTCCCAGCCTTCCCGTTTGACCTCACTCTGGCCTACTACAGCAGCGACTTGTCCCAGCTTAAATAATCCGTTCGCATATGAGATGAGGGTGACATCTTTAACGCTATCAGGCTGTGATGTCCCAAATGCTCCAAGAACATCCATCGCTTCTGCATCAAGTCCCATGTTAAGAAGTGCTTGTGGTTCAGCCCGTGGAAGCCATCCTGCCAAAGATGCTACTTCAGCAAGTGCGGATGCTACAGGTAATGACCATGATCGCACAATGGTAATTACAGCTTCGGCATCACCCTCAAAAAGACAAGCTAAGCCTACCTCAACTGGATCCATGCTATTGACCTGGAAGTCAGTATGATGTCCAGTTGCTGCATGGAAAGCGCGTCGCAGTCTTCGAAGATCGGTATCTGGCTCATGGTCGGAAGTGGATGCGCGGAGACTGCTGATTGATCGGCCTGGGGCTAATCGTTTGTTATCCTTATTCTCATCACGCCAGACCAACAGCGCAACAGTAGCTTCGCACCAGTCTTGAGCATTCTCAACGATTGCTACCGAGTCTCCCAAAACTATGCCATATAGTGTCAACATATTCTGGTAGATATTCCATGGCACTTGGCTCGCAGCTTTCTTAGCAAGTTTGCTATAATTTCCAGATCGACCAAAATTCGAAGCTGACCCAGCGAGACTTTCCATGCCGAAGGTGATCTCCTTTCGACCTCCCCCTTCTGCGAAAGTTTTGAGGTCTTCCACAGCTTGGGAGATTCTCAATCGGAACAGGGTCCAATCGGTCCCACGAACATTCCAATCCCCCTTCACGGAAGGGCATAAAGAGAGGACGCTTATGGCATCATCGATCACCTTTTCTACGTTGGAAAGAGCTGCACCGCTGTAGCCACTTTGTCCACCCTGATCGTTGATTTCTTCTGTACCTGCCCATGCATACTTCCACCCCGCACTCTTAAGACAATTGACAACAGCAACTGTCTTTCCACGAAGAAGATTGTTGTGTATCGTGTTCCAGAATAAATGATGGGCTGAAGGGCTAGGTCTGTTGGCTGAAATTTCTTCAAGCTGGTTGGGGAATGGATCATGATATTCGTCTATCCATTCAAGCATAATTTGGGGCAGAGGCTTGACCACGGTCTCAAATCCCTTTTGCACCGGCTTAGAATGATGGATTTGCAAAGCAATATGGGCTAGGAAGTTAGCCCTTGAGAAATCTGATGCGCCCGGACCAGGACCAATGACTGCTGCATACTCTTCGTTATTATAAACTGCCGTTCGTTCCTCGAAGTCCTTCCAGAATTCTGTAAGTTCGCTGGGTATATTTGCTAGAGCGCGCTGTAGCATTTGCTCGTTGTCCGACTTGACAACTCCTTCATCATATAGCTTCGCAATAATTGACTCTGTCTTCAACACAAGATCGTGACCTTCGTCCACCTCAGGTATTCCAAGCGCATTCGCAAGATCTTTGGCTATCCTCGAGTAATCCGAAGGTTTCGATTTTTCTGATTGTGAACGCGCCAAAGAGTCTCTGAAATCCACCAATTGATTTCCTTTACTCTGTCGAAAATTACCAGATGTCGCGCCGGTGTACTCTGAATTGCTATGACCAAATTTACTTCGTTTGGATTTCGTCCCGCGCGAGTCGGACCGGTAGTCATCCATTTCCTCATCCTCGTATTGACCATCCTCATCCATTTCGTCTTCACCACCGCCGCTAGAATACATATCATCGTAGCGTCTCGAGGATTGGGTATTATCCTCATCCTCGGGCTCTTCCTCTTCACTTTCAAAGGACGGGGATCGCAAGCTCCTTTGTGGTTGCCGAGAAGCATTACCATACGCCGGTCTTTTCTGCGCCCTTGCGGCTGGTCGCGAGAATACGGGCGATGAAAAGCTAGGGCTCTGTAGCTCCGGTTCGTCGTCGGTGTAGGCGGACTGTTGTGAGTAGGAGAAGGACTTATTTGGAGTTGGGCTGCGCATCGAGCTTCCATAGTTCGATGGTGCCGGGCCTGCAGGTGTGAATGATCCAACTGAAGAGGGCGGAGGTCCAGCTGGGGTGGTTGATGCATTGGTTGAAGTTGCAAATGAGAACGCATTATTCGTACTTCTGCTTGGTGTCGAGGGAGGACTCGAGGAATATTGGTATCCAGGCATTTTGAAGATGCGACCTGTCTAAAGGCAAGAGCGTAGTGTTTCTCGAGCTTTATGCCAAAATCTTTTGAATTGACTTGGTTGATGGGGTACGGCAATATCCTAGCACCAAAAAGAGTTGTTTGTTGTTCGTGTCGTAGCTGTAGAGATTCATCAAAAGTTCACGAAAGACCCCTGCCCAATTATTTTCAGAAGCATAGCATCGCGAGAGCTAGCGCGGAAGCTCCATCAACGCGTCAACAAGGGACTAAAAGTTGAATATTGTGCACAATACAGTTGTTGCAGATTTGATGATATTATAATGCCCAGGTAAGCAGTTCTTATTTGTTACGGAATCCAACCATACTAAATTCATTTTTCCCAGAGAGATAATTACGGTCCAGGCAGGCCAATGCGGCAACAGCAGTCAGTTCATACCCCTCATTCCGACCTTTAAAGCCCAACAGATTCTGATGCCCAAGGAATATAGTTGGTAGTCAGTTTTGGCAGCAACTCTGTCAAGAACATGGAATAAGTCAGGACGGAAATTTGGAGGAGTTCGCAACTGAGGGAGGGGACAGGAAGGACGTCTTTTTCTACCAGTCGGACGACACACGATATATCCCTCGAGCTATTCTGATAGATTTAGAACCCCGAGTATGTGCATTTAACGTCCATCACTTGGAATCAACTTGCGACTAGATCGCTAACATATATATTGCTAGGTGCTCAATGGCATACAAACCGGTCCCTACAAGAATATCTACAATCCCGAGAATTTTTTCGTTGGTAAAAATGGTTCTGGCGCAGCAAACAATTGGGGAGATGGGTATCAAACAGGAGACACGGTTCATGAAGAAGTCATGGAAATGCTCGATAGAGAGGCAGATGGGAGTGACTCTCTGGAGGTACGTGAACATTAACCACGGCAAGGAGCCAGCTAACCTTCTTTAGGGATTCATGATGCTACACTCTATCGCAGGTGGTACTGGTTCTGGTCTAGGATCCTTTCTCCTGGAACGATTAAACGACCGTTTTCCCAAAAAGCTGATCCAAACATACTCCGTATTTCCCGATACCACCAACTCTGACGACGTCGTTGTTCATCCATACAACAGTTTACTATCAATGCGTCGATTGACACAAAATGCCGACTCTGTAGTTGTACTTGATAACGGAGCGCTTTCTAGAATCGCTGCGGACAGATTACATGTGCAAGAACCATCATTTCAACAAACCAACCAATTGGTAATGAACCTTCCCCGTCATGTAGGTCTTATTTACTGATCATTGCAGGTATCTACTGTTATGTCAGCTAGCACCACTACCCTTAGATATCCCGGATATATGCACAACGATCTAGTTAGCATAGTTGCTTCATTGATTCCAACGCCGCGCTGCCATTTCTTAATGACGGCCTATACACCATTCACAGGCAACAACGTCGAGCAAGCAAAGACGGTTCGCAAGACTACTGTTCTAGATGTCATGCGCAGGCTCTTGCAACCAAAGAATCGCATGGTGTCTACCGTACCAGGAAAGAAGAGTTGCTATATCTCCATTCTCAATGTTATTCAAGGGGATGTCGACCCAACAGATGTTCATAAAAGTCTCCTGAGAATTAGGGAACGACGACTTGCTACATTCATTCCTTGGGGTCCAGCAAGCATACAAGTTGCGCTGACAAAGAAGAGTCCTTACATCCCCATGAACCACAGAGTTAGCGGCCTCATGTTAGCCAACCATACTAGTATAGCAACAGTAAGTCCAATTTGTCCAGAAAACCTGGCACGTAAACACTAACAGTTTATAGCTGTTCAAACGCAGTGTACGACTATACGACGGAATGCGAAAGCGTAACGCCTTCATAGAAGGGTACAAGAAAACGGCTCCATTTGCAGACAACTTAAACGAATTCGACGAGGCAAGAGAAGTCGTTACGGATCTCATTGCAGAGTATGAAGCCGCAGAGGATGCTGATTACCTGAGCCCCGACACTGCAAATAGTGCACCTACGGGAGAAGGAAGCGATAGGCGTGTTGCATGATTACCCACGACGGTAAGTATGCCTTGAGCATCGGCGAGAAGGATCATTGTTGGAGTTCAGGGTCTCGAAGGGTTCAAGAACAGGTCAC
This sequence comes from Clarireedia sp. CPB17, assembly GCA_002242865.1. Lineage (NCBI taxonomy): Eukaryota > Fungi > Ascomycota > Leotiomycetes > Helotiales > Rutstroemiaceae > Clarireedia > Clarireedia sp. CPB17. The sequence continues at coordinate 5,124 of LLKJ01000720.1, forward strand.
TAGGGCGGGTAGGGCGCTTACACGGATGATTAATGATACCAAATGCCAATAACCACGAAGAAGACTGTGCGTTTCTTTTTGCTTCCATGCTTAATTAGGATGATCATCTGCTGGATCTACGATCGATCGTATTTTGGTGTTGACGTTGGCTCTTGATGCCGGAAATATCAGTCATGTCTGCTTTATTTTGTAACTTTTTCCCAAACCGCCCCACCAAAGCCTTAACGACTCGCCCAGCTTATAACGTCATACTCAAATTTTGCCTTGTTAGATGAGGGGACTCCTGGACCTGGTGGAGCTCTTCAATGTCATAGGTAGGCATAGCTCTGATTCCCCAATTGCCTTTATATGCTTCTAGTTCCCTTCAAAAGTCATCATCAGAAAACCATCAAACAAAAAACCACTTCGTCACTACTACAAACACAAACTACTCGCACAAAACTACCCAATTGACCTCTATAAAGTAAGACAATTGCTCAGTCTCAATCCTTGACCTCACCCCATACTAATAATTTCTCTAGTCCTCCCCAACACAAATCCAATCCATCATGTCTGGACAACAATCCAAAGCCGAGATCATCGAGGAGCGCAAGGCCAACCTCCCTCTCCCAGAACAACCACCCGTCGCCTCCGATTGGAACTCTGCCGATGCAACCACGGTTAACGTTGGCTCAGGTCGTGACGTTGCCAGCGATATCTCTACAGGAGACGCTGCAAGCTCAGGACTGAGAGAGCCTGCTACAAAGGGAAGCAGTGTTAGAGAAGAGGGCGGTGCTGATCTGAGCGGTATTGGACGGGAAGGAAAGGAATCAAAGTAAATTATCGGAGTGTTCTAGATGATGCTGATGATATGATGTATGGGGTTTATGGAAAGGATTATTTGCATATGTGCATTTCTATCTGGATATATGAAAGGGATCTCTGTATGAATATGAGAGCGCATTTAACTTATACGAATTGAAAAAGTAAAAAGTTCGGTATGCTTTGTACGTTCCTTAATTTGTGCCGACATTGAAGTTGGTGTTTACGTCTTGTGAGGAAAAGCTCCATGCCAAATTATGTAGACATTGGGTCAAATCCTCTCACGAGGAATATCACCTAGTTTGTCGCCCCGCATTGCCAAGATACATAACTTGCAGATGCTGATATCATTGTATCAAAGCATCCGACGTCACATGACTATACCTCATCTCGATCTCATAGGTAGTCGTGACGTAACTTTGACACCCGCGAAACCTTCCTGGGGCTTTAGTATGGCTATCTATAGGACTAATTCTACAATCAAGCATGAGCTCAGAATCACGCCAGATGCAAGTGCTCATCTATGTTTCATCCAGCGTGATGTCATGTCTCGGCTTTAGAATATACTAAATATGTTGACGAGGTTCAAGAACATCTGGAGCGGGGTAGAAATACAATATACTGACCTTTACCACACCACATATCATTATCTTCATCCTTATACTCAAAAACAGCACCTTTGTACAAGTAAACAAATTCACACATCGAAATAAAGTACCTTTATCAAGATGACTAGCATCGGAACCAAGGTAATGACAAGCACCTGCTCAACAACTACTATGAGACTTTCAAATCATGAAGCATTGAAGAACTCAACTCCGTAGCGATATCTTCATGATAGGGAATTATGCTAACATCAATGATAGGTCAAGGATCCTCACTCCATCATCAAGGAACCTGCAGGTGCAGTGGCAGCGGATTCTCTTGCTGCTGAGTCGACAAAGTCAGGAGGAGGCTTTTCGGAGAACCGCGACAGCGAGCCATTGAAAGTTTCCGGCTCGAATTCTACTTTGGCCAATACCGACACATCAGCTGCCGACCGTTTGGAACCAGCACCCAACGCCGAAGCCCGAAAAGCTCAGAACGATTGGGCCGAGGAGAAGGACACTGGTCCATCTGGCCATTATGCGAAGGGAGAAGACAGAGCAACTGGATCGACAAGCGAAAGTCAAACAGGTAGCAGCGGTCAGACAGGAAGCAGTGGCCACACAGGTAGTAGCAGTCAACAAGGTGGCAACAGTCAACAAGGTGGTAACAGTCAACAAGGTGGCAGTCACCATATCCCTGGCAATGGGGCACCAGCACCATCATATGTGCTAGACCAATATCTTGTTGATGGAAAGGTAAAGGGGAAAAATGTGAAAGAAGGGGGATTTGACAGCGATGGTGCAAAGAATGCAAGCTCTGCCGTAGAAATCGGATCAGACATGGATCCTGGTAGAGTTGCAGAACAGAAGTTTGCAAGGGAAAACGCCGTATCAGCCAATGATGCAGGCCATCCAAAAGATAAGGGAAAGCCTGACGGGGGACAGTATGAGGCCTTGAAGTCGGATACTCCGGCATAGATGGAAAGGGTAAACTGTACCATATAACTAATAAAGACTGATTCTTATGATTTTCAATGTATTGATTGTCTTCCGTTCTGTAATTGTCCAGATATTGAGGCGCGGCCGCTCAATATCTTGAACATCAATTTGATCCGCTCACGTGGCCAGTTTCGGCCAGACACGAAGATCCGATCGATTGTACTGGATGTAACCGCTCATTGATCCTGTCTGCTCATGGGAAACAGCGACTGTTTTCAGCGCCAAACCACTTGAACTTGGCGTTGAAGCAGTTGTCGCGTTGAAGCGTTTGTAGCATGTAAGGTTGAATCTCACTTTCATAGCTTCCTAGTTACATGCCCTTGCCCTAAAATGAAAAGGTTGTTGCACGCCGGGTGAGTAATTAGAAAAGATTAATTCACTCGAATAATTTGCTTAATGCACATGAAGACAGACGTTATTTGCCATCATAGTTGTTTGCGATTGCAATTACGCAAACTTGTGTGTTCCTCTGTATAGAAAATAGTTGATCTCTAGAGATGAGTGCTTAACGCCTCTAAAAAGTTCCTGGCGCTAGTCTCCATTCAAACCTTTCTCGCTTAGAGAAAACCTCCCACCACGGAATTTCTAACAATATTTCTTAAGAATATCGTCGTCTTTCAATCTCCGTCAAACAGATCAAGAACCAAATATGGCGGAACAACTTATCCTCAAGGGCACCCTCGAGGGCCACAGCGGCTGGGTCACCTCTCTCGCAACTTCTCTCGAGAACCCCAACATGCTTTTGTCAGGTTCTCGCGACAAGAGTTTGATCATCTGGAACTTGACCCGCGATGAGTCTCAATACGGATACCCCAAGAGATCTCTCCACGGTCACTCCCACATCGTTTCCGACTGTGTAGGTTACCCGATTGATTCTGGAGCTGCTGGGTTGAGCGCAAATTGCAATTGAATGCTGAGACTCAATTCTAGGTGATCTCCTCCGACGGTGCCTACGCTCTTTCTGCTTCCTGGGACAAGACTCTCCGCCTTTGGGAGCTTGCTACCGGTACCACCACCCGCCGATTTGTTGGACACAACAACGACGTCCTCTCCGTCTCTTTCTCTGCCGACAACAGACAAATTGTCTCCGGATCCCGCGACCGAACAATCAAGTTGTGGAACACTCTTGGTGACTGCAAGTTCACCATCACTGAGAAGGGACACGCCGATTGGGTTTCCTGTGTCCGATTCAGCCCCAACCCACAGAACCCAGTCATTGTCAGCTCCGGTTGGGACAAGCTCGTAAAGGTACGCTATATCTCGTTTTTGCTACACTTGGGGAGGTATTGCGAAGTTTCACATGATGCTTTGCAATTTTTATAGTATTTGCTACTTCAGAGCATGGGAAACCATGCCATGAGACAATTAACACCAATGCACTGAAATCAACTTCGCAATATCTTACCTGGTACTATTCCGATTAGTAGAATTATGCTAAGACCTTAATCATAGGTGTGGGAGCTCAGCTCTTGCAGACTGCAAACCGACCACATCGGACACACCGGTTACATTAACACCGTCACCATCTCTCCAGATGGATCTCTCTGCGCATCAGGTGGAAAGGACGGAACCACCATGTTGTGGGACTTGAACGAGTCAAAGCACCTATACTCCTTGAACGCCGGTGATGAGATCCACGCCCTTGTCTTCTCTCCCAACAGATACTGGCTCTGCGCTGCTACCTCCAGCAGCATTATCATCTTCGATTTGGAGAAGAAGAGCAAGGTTGACGAGTTGAAGCCAGAGTTCCAAGCTGTTGGCAAGAAGAGCAGAGAGCCAGAGTGTGTTAGCTTGGCATGGAGCGCGGATGGCCAAACTCTGTTCGCAGGATACACGGATAACATCATTCGGGCTTGGGGTGTTATGTCGAGAGCGTAAGGGGTTGGTGTAAGGGCGTGCGTCATTCATCTTGAGGTTTTATGGCTTTGCGGGGTTTGTGGTTTCTTGTCATTGGGCAGGACGTACTTCAAAACATGGCATAGCCGGAGGCTCATGAACATGAAAAATCCAAACATCGTAAAAAAGTACTTTCTCTGTGTCTCATCGTTTGTCGTGAAATGTGAATTGAGTCTTTTCGGTGAGCATCCATGCCGATTAAAGCCGAGCATAAATGCGGCCGCTACTGCAGCAGGGGTTGCTTATCGACCGCGTTATCCGAACCGAAAGCACGTTTTCCATTCAGACAAATTTGGTCATGAACCACTCCACGTTTGCTACAGATCCAAGTTGCTAAGTATGGTTGCTTGCCCTATATGCGAGAAGCCTGTGAAGCCCAAAGATATCAACAGTCACATTGATTCAGGATGTGAGACATTTATTGACACAGGCTCCCCGCCACTCACTCAGCAAATTAGCATATCTTCACAAAAGCCGCCTTCAACACAGAAACCCGCAGTTTCCAGTTTCTTCTCGACTCCTGCAGCTAAAAAGGCAGCATCATATCCTACACCGAAAGTAGAGCCGAGTCCAACCCCGACCTTTCAGCAAAATGGACAGACTTTCGGATCTGCGAAAGGTTCAACACCGCGGTTACAACGGAAAAGATCATTCGAGGACATTGTGAGGGAGGAGCCATCTACAAATGGGAATAACAGTTTCCACGTTGATCAAGCAGATCCGCCGGCGAAGAAGCCGAAAATAAATGCTTTCCAGAAAGCAGCACCCCTAGCGGAACGGATGCGGCCAAGAAGTCTTGACGAAGTATGTGGTCAGGAGCTGGTTGGTCCGCAGGGGGTGCTACGCAGTCTTATCGAACAGGACCGCGTACCGTCCATGGTGCTTTGGGGAGGTGCCGGGACTGGAAAGACTACAATTGCACGATGTATTGCTGCTCTGGTTGGAAGTCGGTTTGTGGAGATCAACAGTACTTCATCAGGTGTGGGTGAGGTCAAAAAGATATTTGCTGAAGCAAGAGGAGAACTCGGTCTTACCGGACGGAAGACCATAATATTCTGCGATGAGATACACCGATTTTCAAAAAGTCAGCAGGATGTTTTCCTTGGGCCGGTGGAATCTGGACAAATCACATTGATCGGTGCAACAACTGAGAATCCCTCCTTCAAAGTCCAAAATGCTCTACTTTCAAGATGTCGAACATTTACGTTATCAAAACTTGCAGATGAGGATATACTGCAGATTCTCGAGAGAGCTCTGGCTACAGAAGGTCCAAACTACACTCCCTCAGATCTTGTTGACACCGAACTCCTTAAATACCTTTCGGCTTTCTCGGATGGCGATGCTCGGACAGCTTTGAATCTTCTAGAGCTTGCCATGGGACTGTCCAACAGGCCGAATATCACAAAAGAAGATATTAAAGCTGCGCTTACTAAAACCTTGGTTTATGATCGAGCTGGTGATCAACACTATGATACAATATCAGCCTTCCACAAATCTGTTCGAGGTAGTGATCCAGACGCGGCTCTATACTATCTAGCGCGGATGCTCCAGTCTGGGGAAGACCCTCTCTACATAGCAAGAAGAATGGTGGTCATAGCTTCGGAAGATGTAGGACTAGCAGACAACTCGCTTCTTACTCTAGCAACCAGCACATATACAGCGTGCGAGAAGATTGGGATGCCAGAATGTCGGATAGCAATGGCTCATGCAACAGTAGCTTTGTGTCTAGCTCCAAAAAGCACAAGAGCTTATCGAGCATTGAACAATGCATTTTCTGCATTGAAGGAACCGGGTGTAGCAAGCTTACCTGTTCCTATCCATCTAAGGAACGCTCCTACAAAGCTGATGAAAGAATTGGGATACGGGGATCAGTACAAGTATAATCCTAATTATAAGGAAGGAAAAGTGGTACAGGATTATCTTCCAGAGCAGTTGATTGGAAGGAAGTTTTTGGAGGACAGAGATCTTGGAACGGAGGTTGATCCTGGTGCTTGGGAGTGAAAAGGCCATATAATTATGAGCGTTATGCATCGCGATGGCGTTCGTGGGATGGAAATGCCCTCTAGGTGTGAAGGTATATAATGGGAGTTTCAAAAGTCTATTGTCTTGGGCATTTCTTATGAAGTTGGACGATGAAGTGGGTCAGCCGTATATATTTATAGCCTCCAGCCAATTTATATAGCATTAGAAGGAGATTTCATCCTGACGTCTGCTCCATCTTGACCTACCTCAAAGACCGTTGGTTTCTTTCTACGCTAAGTTCCTGTTTGGCGAATACATCTAAGCTGTAACTCTTGAGCAGCTCCGATGACCTGTAAACGAGGTGTTATGTGGGATCAAGTCTTCTTAAGCTTGCCAGAGATGCTACCACGCATACCATACAATGCATAAGAGAAAAGTGTAAGTAATTTGTCAGAAATGGTATGCATTGCCAAAGCGTCATTGATGTTGGTAATGTACAGCTTGATCTCCCTGCCGTGAGGTACGCAATCCAATTTCCTTCACCTGCACTACCTCAACCCGCCCGTCTATGAATCTTCTCTGCCCAACTAGGCCATGCACCCGTCCCATCGTGTTTCTCGGTCCCTCTATGCGATAGCATTTGCAGCTCTCTCTTCCTCCAACTTTGAGTAGAAAGCGTCACGCTTGCGGACAGCTGGAACATGGTACCCGTACCTATATCAAACGTCAATACAACATATCTGTAAAGTGTCTGCGGGAGACTCTACCAGAAGAGGTATCCGAATGAAGTTCCGAGACCTGGTTGCGGGCATGTTAGTTGACTAATATTTCCCACGTTCCACCTATCGCACCCTCCATAAGCTCCTCCCCTTCCATGCGCCCTTCCCTTCATCCACGGAGTTCGATGCACGTACCGAAAGCGACGCTGAGGTCAAGGACGAGCCCTCTTCGGAGCATCTAACAGAAAGAAGTCAGTCGGCATTCATTGATTCTTTCCATTCGCATTTGCGGTTTCTCCTGCGCAACGTAGTCCTCCTTTGTAAAACTTACTCCAGTAATTGGTTTGATTGCCATTGTGAATCTGGTGAACTTCAAGGAGGAAAAGTTCGTGTGTTGTGAGTCTTAATCGTGGGTTTCGTTCGAATGATGTTCAAAATCGGCTGATGCAAGTCCATCCCACGCTGCTGAACTTAGGTTTCACGCCTTAGGCATCAATCGCGGTTGAATGTGAGTTTTGTAGCTTTCGCACGTGATTCTAAATCTTGCAGTCAACAAGTGAATTGAGTCCATTGACCCAAGGATTGATGTTTACCACTGCCGTGATCGTTCCTACCATTGAATCTGTCGCAATACAATGATCTTGAGGAAAGGGATTTTTCAACCTGCGAATAACCTCTAAAAGACGACGCGACCATGGTTCCAATGTCGACGAAACGATCAAGTCCTACACCTAGCGACGAAGAGGAACCGTCAAGCAAGAGGAGACGCACTGGACGAGAATTACCACAAACTCCACCTCCCGAGCATGAAATAACGCTCGAGATCAAGAGTGTATCATTATTCGATAGTAATGTTCGGCAACTATTACAGAGGTCGGTAGCTTCAGCGCTGGAGTACGTGGGGTTTGATAGCGCAACAGAGGAGGCTTTGGAGGCCATGTGCGCGGAGGTTGATACATGTTTGTATTCCCAAACCCAAGGATTTTTGAAACGGATATTGACATTGCCATTCAGATACTACACACTTATTATCACAAGTTACGGCCTCGATGCTCATTGCGCGACGATCGGCACCCATACCCTACGACTTCGAATATGCGCTTCACAGATTCTCACTCCCTCTCGCCTCGTTAGAACCACATTTACGGCCACCCATCGCCGCGCCAAAGTTAAAACTCGAGCAGGAAGAAGCGCCGCCAGAGGACACCAAGACTAAGAATATTGTGAAGATACTGGGGCCGGAGCTTGATGGTGAAGAGGATAAAAAAACGAAACCATATATTCCAAAAGGATTCCCAGCGTTCCCAAGCAAACATACGTATAAATGGACAGCCAAGGAACCAGATCGCATGACAGATCCGCGGAAGATCAGGGAAGAGGCAGCGATGAACGCGAGGATGGGCGAAGAGGCTTTGAGACGATTAGTGAAAGTTAGCAAGGCTGGAAAGGAAAAGGATATGAAGAAAATAGCAAGCCGGGACCCGAGGAGCAAAGAACGGCGTGAGTTGTGGGAAACGACTATGCGGAGTTTGGCTGGAGATAAGGCAGTCGATGGGACGGATAGTTTGGATGATAGAAGTATGGTCGTTAATGCGGAGAAACAATATTTCAGAAAAGGAGCACCGGCGAAGAGGAAACTGCAGAACCCATCTCCGCCTCCTCAACCTTTGCTATCCACGTCGGCGGATTTGGTGCCCTTGGAGCCGTGAGAGTATAATAAGCTTTGTTATTGGAAGCAGGAAAGGGAGGGATGCATATTTTCAGCGTGGCGTTTGGGTCGGAAGGGTGCATTCGGAGGGCATTATAGGTGCAAGTGTCCGAGAGAATGGAATTGTTTATATTCTCTGTTTGTATAATACATACATAGGTTGTTGCTCAGCAGCGCACAAAAGCATTGCTGACCACGAGATGCCTCATTCCGTGGTCCCGTGATTATCATGGGCCGAATTGCAGCATTTCTCTACCTGTTGAAGTAGCCATGAGTCTTCCACAGCCGTAATGAAATAAATCTTCATACTCCAGAACTACTTAGGTTCATCCAACCTCGCGTGAGACATCTCCCCCAAACCCGTCAACTCACTCTACTTCACTTCACCTCTCAACCTCTCCTTCGCTCTCTTCTCGCCCTCCCAAACCGTCGTCTCTACCATAAACGTCCCCTCTCGATCCTTACACCTATACTGAATCAGCCTCACTCTCAACTGCCTGCATCTCATCCATAACATACCGTCTAAACAACCTCTCCACCGGCCAACAAACTACCCTACTATCCCGCGTCACACTCCCATCCGTCCCCCTCTTCACATCACATTCATACTGCAGCATTTCCAACAACTCGCACTTCTCCAGCTTCCCATCAAAGCCCTTTCGGAATTCGTTCTTGGCGTTGTAGCGGCTTTCGTGTGGGAGGAGAGACGGCGCGAAGGAGGGGATTGGTGGTGTCATTTTCCTTTGGTGATTTAATTTCTTCGGGGTGGGGTGTGGATTATAGAACAGGATTGGGAAGAAAAGATAAGATGGAAGATATCAAAACCAGCGAAGAAATCTTCGGTGCACGCCTTTTGCAAGAAGTTGAAGAGAGCGAGGAAAGTTTGGAATCGGTATGTCTTTGCATCTTCTAGATGAATTTCTTATCGATAACACATTTCCTCCACCACCATCCCTCACAACTAAAATCTCCCAGCTCCTCAACACCCTCCAACCCCCCTCATCCAAAACCGGGATCCCCGACCTCGACGCCCTCTGCCTCCAAAACCACCAACCCCGGCTCTCTATCTCCGGGCGCTCGCTCCCGCTCCTCCTGCAGATCCTCACGCGGCTGCTCTCCGCGCCATGCAGCAAAAGCGTGGTGTTGATTGATGTGGCGTCAAGATTCTCTGTTTCGATTTTGGATGTTAACGAAGGGGAAGGGAAACTCAAAGCCTCAGATCTGGAACATCTGCATATTTTCAGGCCCAGTGCGAAGAATTTGGAAAGCACGCTCAGGAGTGTGGAGGGGTATTTGCTGTATGGGGGGCATGTGAGTGGGGGGAGGGAGTT